>WHYT01000015.1:63669-107919 GCA_009806455.1 Tetrax tetrax
GCGACAACCTTTCAAATAAGCCTTAATATTCAGAACAAAGACAGAAAGAATTTTCATATAGGTGTAACTGCTGTACGATGCAAATAAAACTAACTTCTCATATACCTGGATAAAAAGAATGAGAAGAATGCTTGATAAAAAGAATGAGAAGAATGCTTGCGCTTCTCTAAGATTAAGCTGTTTGTACTAAAGATGGTTTTAAAGCTTTAAGGTTAAACACAAATGCTTTATGAACACCTTCCAGATGTGCGTGCCGTTTAACCTGCGTTAGTAGATGCAGTTTTCAGTTTCACTAGACCGCGCTTTTCTTGCAAACGCTATTTTTGAGCAACGAGCACTCCGTATTTCAGAGACGTCTGATCTGTTCCTCCCCAAGAGAGCGAAAAACGCTGCACAGCAAAAACACGCTGCCAAATTTTGAAGATGCCGAACAAACTTCGACGAGCGGGGCGGCAGCCGCGGTGCGCGCCGCCCGCCGCGGGTCACTCACCTCAGAGCCGCCCCGCGCAGCGCGGGGTCCGGAGGGCGTCCCGGCTGCTTCGTGCTCGGCAGCACCCTACTCCGCGCGGGCCCTCCCGAGCCGGAGGAGCCATCCGCCGTCCCGCTGCCGCCCCAGCCCCATCCCCGCTCGGGGCTCGGCGCTGCTCTGACTCACGGAGCGGAGCTCCCGCCGGGTCCTAGTGCTGCGCGGGGGGGCGCGCGGACCCGCAGGAATGCGGCCGCTGGCGCGGTGCCCGCTCCGTGCCGTGATGCACAGATGTGCGGTGAAAGTTTCAAAGGGTGCGCTGCTTGTATGACTGTGCATACATAATGCCGAGGAAAACCGCCAGTTTCCTGGTTCCACTGTCGAGAGCTGATACCCTCTTTAAGGCAGGTTCTGTCTTCAGCCTTCTACTTTGCATCTTAATCCTTGCACTTAATTTGAAGATGAGAGCTCACAGAAGGAAACCCCGAGCTCCCTGCTGAATGGGTCCTTTTGAAAATAATCTCTAGAGTCCTTTACTCGTGCCCTGAATCTGTAAACAAACATACAGGAATACTAATAGTTAACTGGTGAAGCAGTGGACTGGGTTCCCTGCAAAAATTGCGCAGTCCCCATTATTGGCTGCCTTTAACAGGGGTCAGCCAAACACTGATCTAGAGTAGCAGACCCTTCTGCCATAATATTCTGTGTTTAACGTGCTTACCTTAGCAACAAAGAGAGATGGAATTGTTTTCTGTTACGTCTGTGGAGGAGAATTAAGTACTTTACAAGGAAACAACAGTGTTCTTTAAGCACTGATAAATATAGGAAAGAATTGCAAAAGTGAAACATTCTATAAGATACCCCCAAAAAAGTAAGTTGGCTAAAAACTCTAAAAAAGCTTGGCTAACTTGTAGAGAATTATGAAGCAATCCCTTAGCATTATATAGTTCTCATTCTGGCATAGTGTAACCTTTGTGGTTAAACAGACACAAGGAAAAAATTTAAATTGGCCTCCATTAGAAAGCAGACCACTGCGTTTTATCTATGCGGAAATAATCAAACTTTTTTTGATTCCATCCAGAAGAGGGCAGCCATCTGAAGGAACTTGTCCTTAAAATCTTTTGGGGAAGGGACAGATGTGTGGAAGGTAATACGTAAAGGCACAGAGCAAGATGGCAAAGTAGCTTTTAGATAATAATGTTTCTTATTTGCTACATGAATATGCTGCTTTCTGAACTTGAAGCAAACATATCTTATATTTTGTTAAAACTGGCATACAAACCTTAAATTTCTTTCCCTCAGTGCCAAAGATAACAGTGGCTTTAGTGCTAGGCTGTATCTTGAACGTGGTGTACACTTAAAATTGCCTGAAATATCCTCAAGGAAATTGCAGCACAAAATGCTTGATGCAAGTGCTAAAATTACTTTCCCAATTTGCCAGGGTTATGCAGATTGCTTTGTTTTTCTAAAAGAAAAATGCTTTCCACACATGATAGCAGTCACAGGCCAAAGTGTGATGTCTTCATTTACACAGCCAGCCATCAGAGTTTCTGAAAGTTTTGCCTGTAAAACTGGACCTTGGGATTTGGGCTTAGCTTCATATTTCATTGCAGAAATGCCAGGCTGTTCTTGTGTTGAGCATTTGTTTCGCTTCATTAGACTATCCTCAGATTAGGACTTTGTGCTGGAAAATTTGAAAGCATTATGGCCCATTGTTACTGTAGCAAACAGCATCACCACTGAGATAGAAGAAGATAAACTTTTTTTTTCTTTACTTAAAAGTTAGTGCACACTTGTGTTTAGCATCTCTACAACTGATTTATTGGCCAGACCTGCCTGTTTTTTTCTTAAAACTATGGTCACAAAAGCTCATTTGGACACAGTAATCAGTAATATACTGTGTTTGTTCTTAATCTGTATCAGAAGCATTTATGTCTGTCTTGAAGAAATCCTCCTCTTGTACCTTATTCTTATACCTCTTGAGTTTACAGCAGCAGGCTGATACAAGCAAGCAAGCAAGCGAGCTGCAACAATCCCTGGGAAAAAGCACTAGCTTGTGTTCTCTTTTCTTACGTTCCTGTGTAACCCAAAAAAACACCGTTACAGCTTTTGGAGAGGGTGTGGCCCCACAGGCACACTGGTAATGCACAGAAGAGTGTGTGACCCCAGGTGGACTCCTGTACTCTGAGCTGAGCAGCTGAAAGCATTGCACAGAGGTCATGGATCTTTCTCTTTCAGCAGTGGTCTGAACCACAGATTTAAAGAGAAAAGTCTTACTATGTGCGTGATTGCTTAACTTTTATCCTCCATGAGCTGGGGATTTTCTTGCTTTGACAGGTCACTGCATACCGGGTGAGGGACTGGTAATGTTGCGCTGAGTAAGGAAAAGATGTGCTTTGGAATCAAAGAGGCAGCTACATAAAGAGAAGTTCTGTAAGTGCAGAACTAAGAGAGTCCTGGCTTTCTACAGATTGCATCCAGTTTTTCTCTACCTCCTCTACAATAATTTCAAGTCTCCCGTGATCTCTTGTGAGCTTCCTTAAATGGTGTCTCCAGTTCCCCCTAAGAGTAAATCAGTCCACTGTGTGCCTGAGCACTGCCGTGTAGTGCACCAACATTTTTCGTTTCAGGGAAACTAAAGTGCGGCACTGTTGAGAGTGATGACTCCAGGTACAACGTTTTGTGCTGCCCTGCCTGTGGGCTCTGTTTGGACCGTCAGGCTGAGTTTGGTGCTGCCCTGAGCCCCGCAACAGCAACTGTGGATCATCGCAGCCTCTTCCTTCCACATCAGCACTTCTGTCCAAGAAAGCTGGCGGGTGGAGGAGGCACAACGTATGAAAAAAGTGCCTTTATGCTTACGTGATATGTTTAGGATTGCAAGAGGGTGTAAGGACTGTAGGTGGATTCCTCCTGGAGTCTTTTGTGCAGATGAAAGTCTCAGGGAGGGTGCTTGAGTAGAAGTGGCTGGGCTTTTCTGTTTAGAAGCAACAGTCTTTGAGGAAAAAAGCTGCCCCAAATAATGTAAGTTCTCATTTATTTCTGAAATCTTTGTGAGTTTGGAAGTAACACAGTTAAGTACAGCTGCTGTTGCTAAAATCTTGGCACTTTAGAGAGGTGTTGGGTCACTGAGAAAGGGGCCCATGGAGCATCTATGGGATGCTATTCAGGGATCCTGTAAAAATATAGGGGGATGGGATGAGGTTAACAAGTTTTATTTTCTTCAGAGACATTTATTTACATGTGTGTGTGTGAACAGTTACATTCAATACTTCCTTATAATACTAAATCTCTACACAAAAGAAGATTTATTGTAAACAACCCACTTCCCTTAGCTGTCCCGGAGGTGCTTTGATGTGAATGCAGGAAAAGTTTTAAGCGAATCAGATGAGGCATTCAAAGTGTAAGACAGTGTCTGTTTTATCTAAAAGAATATTTGTTATTTCCAGTTTCAAAAATTTCCAGAAAATAGAACATAGCTATCTTATCTAAACTTGAGAGCTCTCTTCCTAAGGCTAAATTGAATAAAGAGATACTAAACATTTCCCTTAATACTCAGCTGGAGGAAGCTCACCCATGTTTGGCTAAGTAGAAGTTAATCAAGAGATTGGAAGAAATGAACACAATGCAAATTCTCTTTTTGTGTTAGTTACAAAAAAAGAAAAAGTTGATACAGGAATTAAGTGTTATATTTTGTCTTTGTTAGTTTGTGTAGCATTACTTTATAGTATTATGTATATGGTAGAAGTTACTAGAAAAAAGCAGAAGCTCACTTATGGGTCATGAATAAATAGGTCAGACAAACAAGTTCATTACTGATTTACTGTAGGACTCAGTCTTCTGTAAATATTTTCTTAACTGTTTTTGCCACATGGCTTCACAACTGAGTCGATAACATACAGAACGTAGCTTGGGTGCATCGGAAAATTGATCTGTACATGGTGGATTTCCAATACATGGCAATTCAAACCAAGCAGTGATTAGAAACGTCCATTTATGGTCAACTATGGAAGTGATTTGCACTAATCTTTTCTTTCTCTTTTGGCTAGTTATGTAGTGCACGGTCGAAAGAAACCATTTTACTATAAATGAAAACATCTCAAAAGCCTGAGCTTACTAAAAGCAAAATGTCTGTTGTTCAAGTGCTGTTACAGACAGAGAATATAATTCTAATGGCAGTGACATATAGACAGAGCAGACCTATAAGAAAAACTTAACATTACTCTTCAGAATCAGCAGAGATTTTGCCTGATAGTTGTTTGGAAAGATATAGTGGCTACAAATATTGCTGGAATACACAAGGCCTGCACTTCTGTTGGAATACCTTTTTTATTAACATTCAGCCATTGGTTGGCAGTGAGGGTCAAACAAGAGCATATATGCTATTTAAAATATTAAAGGAACTATGGATTTTGAAAATCAGCACTCAAATGTTTATTCCATGCTCTTCTGTGAGATGATAAACAATTTTAAGATATTCCGTTTGGTAGCTGTAAAGTTTTTTTTCCCAGGACCATAGCTTTTTGCACTTGGCTGAACCAGATCTGAATTGAAGTCTGAATTCTCCTTGGAAGCTATAAAGAGTTTTTCAGTCAGAGTTCACTAGTTATGGACTTTTGTATGAAGTCTCTTTCCATGGAGAAAAGCTCCTTTGATGCAGTTTTATAAGGAGCACAGATGGTCTGGGGTACCTTTTGTATCCATCTCCGTGACAGGAGTGTTTCAAGAGCTGGTGAAATACATTCTTTGCCTGTTTTGGGGTTGGGTGGTTTTTTTTGGCTGATTTTATGCTACTGAGACTGTGCTAGCACTAATCTTTCTAAGATCCACAGAGTCTGACAACTATATCCTTTTGGGGGGGGTGTTAGCACTGTCAGTGAAGCCTGTAGCTGTTCAAAGACTCGCCCAGGTGCGGCAGGAAGCGAGGCCGTTCTTCGGGAGGCATGGGCATGCCACCTGTTGCTGGAGAGCGAGGCTATTATTTGCAGATTCCCCGAGAAACCGTGGCTTCCAGCATTGCTCCTCTGCTTGCTGCAGAGGATTTGGGACCAGAGAGGAGTATCGATTCTGGTGTAGAATGACTCCGCTCCGCTCGATCTATGAAACGCACCTCATCTTCTTGCTTTCTACCACTCTTCTACCACGCTCTAATAGAAACTGTGTCTCCTTGTCAAAGTCTGGCTTCATCGCATGCGCATAACATGCACTGAGATAACGATAATAATTTGCCAGTACGGCCATACTTTACTCATGACCTTTGGGAGTTGGCAGGCACTTAAGAGATTTTCTATCCATAGATGAGCAGATGGGTATTATAATCTGATCCTTTTTGCCATGTTAGTGGGCAAATGACATATCATCATACCAGAATTTTTCCATCTTTCAGACTTGCAGTACTGAATTTTCGTAGACAGCAGCAGGTCTCACTAGAGGCACAGGCACGTTGAATGCGATGTGTATTAGAGTCTAACAGGCAATCCCCACAAGGCAGCATTTTGGATTTGTTCTTAAGGGAGGCTTCAGTGGCCCTGAATAGCAGGTGGCTTTGGAACCTCACAGGAACTGTGACTATGGTGCCAAAGATTCTCCTGCAGCGGTATCTTCTTTTTTCAGTGTGCCCTAAAACATTTCAGGGTGCCCCTAGACCTTCAGTCATGAAATTGACCACAAGAGGAGAACTTGGTGCTATCAGGGAAGGTTGCCTCACTGCTTAAATCTTGTGGAGGAGGTGGAATAAGCACTTTGGCATTTAAAGTGCTGGTATATAATTTTTTTAAAGTGTAAAGTTAGGCTTTTCATTAAATATCTTTTCCTGCTCTTTGATCTGAGCATAGTCATAAGAGGTCCAGCTTGCTTGGCCCACCTCTTTTTCTATAAACACGCTGCTTAAAATTTCTTTCTCAGGGACACCAGTTTTGCTGAAAGTTTTTAAGAGAATATGTGTGCCACAGCAGAGGAGACTGAAGTACTAATAAAATTTCACCAAGCTATGGAGTTGAGGTAAAAAACCATAATTTGATAAAGTTAGCAGTTGTTCTAGGATTACAGGTATTATTACATGGCTGCTTTAAAGTTCATCTTTGATTTGTCCAAGCTCTGGTACCTAGACAGGCTTTACAACATCAGCAAATTTCTTCAAATACTTACAGCCCATAGAAGTTTTCAAGCTGCCTGTGCTTGTATCATGAATCAATTCCTCTGCTAGAGGCCATACTTTGGGGACAACCACAGATTTCCTCCCAGTCATTCAAGATTTAATTTCCTTAGGTTAAAGTCAGTCTTTGAAAAAGAAACTCATCTGCCGGATTCTCCTGACCAGTGCTTCTCTGTGTTTCTAAGGAGGAGTACACTTAGGAGTTGCTGTAAAACATGATTCTCTGCCTCTAGCACTGTTGCATGGCAGTAATTAAAACAGTACTGTTATTCACTCTTTATATATCAGTGCCTGAAAGCCTTAGCTTTGTTAGTCTGTATTCTGTGGCAAATGTACTGGTTTTGTCTGGGTTTTTTGTTTTTTTTTTTCATTAAAGCTTTAGGAACAGAAAAGAGTGTTTAATAACTACAGCAGAATTAGATTAATAAAAAATGCACTTTATCCCCAGAAGTGGCAGCAGGAGATAAGATTTACTCACAGTCATTGAAGTAGGGATGTTGAAAGCACACCCCTACCCTAATTTCATTTATATCTGGGTGAACCTGTTGTCCATGACATATCTTGTTCTTTTTTTTCAGCTTACAGGCTATTGTTTCCGCAACCTTTTGCTGCAACAATACCCAGAAGTTCTTTGCCATCTCTTTAAAGTACTTTCTTGTAAGCATTCTGAACTGATCTCACATAAGTTTCAGTGAGCATCCACAAGTTTCGGTAATGTCAGGTTTCTTGAACAGCAATTCCATATTCACCTCATCCACCAACTTGATCATTTTGTAAACCTTCATCATGCCCTGCCTCACGTTCTTCCTCCCCAGTCCAAGGAGCTGCAATCTTTCTAGTCTCTCCTCATAAGACAGCTATTTCATCATCTTAATCTCTTTACATGCCTTTCTGTGAACCTTTCTAACTCCTTTATGCCCTTCCTGAGACTAGAATTGCATATGGACACAGCATATGGATGCAGAGAAGTGCCCCAGGGTTTGTGTAGGTGATTTCTGAGCCATACATATTTTCTGAGATGTCTAACATTTCATAGAATAGAATAATAGAATCATAGGACGGTTTGAGTTGGAAGGGACCTTAAAACTATCCAGTTCCAACCCCCCTGTGCTGGGCAGGGACACCTTCCACCAGACCATTGCTCTCAACGGCCCATCCAACCTGGCCTTGGACATTTGCAGGGATGAGACATCCACAACTTCTCCGGGCAACCTGTGCCAGTACCTCACCACTGTCATAGTGAAGAATTTCTTCCATATATCTCATCTAAATCTACTCTCTTCCAGTTTAGAGCCATCACCCCTTGTCCTAGCACTACATGCCCTTGTCAAAAGTCCCTCTCCAGCTTTCCTGCAGCCCCCTTTGGGCACTGGGAGGCCGCTCTCAGGTCTCCCCGGAGCCTCCTCTTCTCCAGGCTGAACAGCCCCAGCTCTCCCAGCCTGGCCTCACAGCAGAGCTGCTCCAGCCCTCTCAGCCTCTGCGTGGCCTCCTCTGGACCCTCTCCAACAGCTCCAATCCTTCTGACGTCGGGGGCTCCAGGGCTGGATGCAGTGCTGCAGGTGGGGTCTCACCAGGGCAGAGCAGAGGGGCAGAATCCCCTCCCTCGACCTGCTGGCCATGCTTTTGATGGAGCCCAGGATCCGGTTGGCTTTCTGGGCTGCAAGCACACGTTGCTGGCTCTTGTTGAGCTTCTCCTCCACTAGTCCACCCAAGTCTCTCTCCTCAGGGCTGCTCTTCATCCATTCTCTGCCCAGCCTGGATTTGTGCCTGGGATTGCCACGACCCACGTGCAGGACCTTGCCCTTGGCCTGGTTGAACTTCATGAGGTTTGCACAGGCAAGCAGTGGTGACATCTGATAAAACCATTTTACTTCCACAGTTATCAAGCTATCTGTTGCACTAAATATTCATTAAAAGTGAAGGAATCCCTTCACTCATGTGAAGAAATAATTTTGATACTCTGCAAGAGTGTATTTCGGCTCATTAGTGTTGCATAATGCAAGTCCTTTCAAGCTAACCACTACAGCTGCTGCTCTGTCATTTATTCTTGTCACAGGTCAATTTTATTTTCAAAAGGTTATTTTAATTAAAAAGGAAAATGTACTTGAAGAGACAGCCGCTTTCTGGAGCCACACGGACTTGCATAACCTGATCAAGAGAAGCCATCCAAACCTAGAGACCAGTTTCACAACAGTGAAGTGTAAAATGTCTCCTTTCTGCAGTGGCTTTTGTTTGCGGAAAAGAGCAGTGGTATCACTTTGTCAGGCTGATTGCTATTTTTTCTGTCGGTGAGTTCTGCAGTTATTGACGAGACCTTCCTACTTTCACAGTAGTAAGATCAGACCTTGACTGTGGTTTTCCTTCAGGCATGTGAACTAGGTCTCAGACTGGACACCAGTCCACCCTGTTGAACAGCACTCCACATTGCTAAGAGAAGCTAGCTCTGTCTCTTTTGGAAGGAGCCCATTTTTAAGGCAGTCATCACTAACCATTTTTTAACTGCCTTTCCGTTACTAGATATTAGAATATGAATATTATCTTAAGGCATGATGGTTATCCCCTGCATTTATAAGTATTCTCTCACTATGTGTATGCGTACACACACACAAAGGAAAATTTTCAGTGTCTAGCTATGACTGACCCTAGCTTCTGCACTCAGCTGTAGTCCCCTTAGTATTCTCCAGGGGAGGTATGAAGGATGTAGGAGGAAGTCCTGCTGTGAAATTAGGAACACAGGCTTAACATCAAACTCTGAGGGAGATGCATTTGACTATTGAGGGTGGGACATTTTAAAATAGCTTAAAGAATGTGCTCAGTTGGAGGGATCCTGCCCTGACACCAGAAGATTCAAAGGATGGACTTGCTCTTCACCATCTCTGTGTCCAGTATCTTCTCGTCTTTAGTGATAAATCTGAAAGAGGCTTTGGGGGAAGGCTGAAAAGAAGTGCATTTAAAGCAATGCTCTAAAAGTATTTCCTATCATACTTCCAGGACCTGAGCCCTGTATTGTGTAACATAATAGAACTGGTGAAAGTGTAAAAAGCTGAGACTCCCTGCCAATGTTACAACTTGTCTTTACTACTAAAAAAGGCAGTAAACTGGGAGGGTATATCCAAAAGTTAATTGCTCTGCACTTACCCTGTTTCTTGTACTTGTTTTCTACATATCTTTTGGACACTGCTGGAGACAGAACCCCAGGCCAGAACTACCTTTGGACTGAGCCAGTGTGGGACTGCTTGTGTATGTAAAGTTGTTCTGCAGTAAAAGGCACAGTTCTGTGTGTGAGAAGTATTCTAAGATGAAAACTGAATGAAGGCACAGCTTTTCATTTTTGCAATGAGGAAAACTAGGCATGGAGTCAACCCCTGGTAGCACTCATGCACTGAGTTTTTCTTTCGATAATACAGACATTGTCTTGTCTTCACTGTAATTTTCGCCTCTGTATTGTTGGGTGAATCTTGTCCAGAGTCTGCAAAATTAAAATCCCTCAGCCTTTAGCAGCAGTGAAGTGAAGCTTTCAACTGACGCACTTTTATATGTCCTGGACTTTCTTTCCTTGAGCATGAATGTGGGACCACGGGTATTAACAGGGAAGTGGGAGGGACTGGGGAATACAAAGCTTTAAGGAGAAACAGTGAAATAGCTCTAGCAGAGATGTGGGACGCTGCAGAGGATGAGGTGAAGTAGTGGTGAGAGGCCAGGTGAGAGGGGGAGAGAGGCAGTCAGGAGAAGTAGAAGGCCACTAGTAACCAACCATGAGTCTGTTTTGGCACAGGGAAAAACAAAAAATGTGCATGTGCTGAATTACATTTTTGTATGCTGCGCAGATCTACATGAATCAACAATCTACAAAAATCTTTGCAGCAGAGTAGCAGGAAGAGGGAGAGTCTTGGGGAAAAACTCCCTTTTTCTTGGCCTGTTGTGGTTTAGCCCTGGTCACCACACAGGTTATCATTCCCCTTCCCCCTCCCCAGCAGGACGGGGGAGACAACTGGGGAGAAAGGAAAACTCGTGGGTTGAGATGCAGGCAGTTTACTAGAATAACAAAGGAAAATCACAATAATAACAATATAAGGGTACTAAAATATACAAAATGAACAATACATTATTTCTCACCACCCGATGTCGCAGTGATCGATACAGCCCGTCCCGAGCAGCCATCAAAGAAACAAAACCGAGCAGCAAGCAAAGGAGAGAGGGGGAGAGAGATACCCCCCTCCCCAGCCAACCCCCACTTACAGACTGAGCATGACATCTATGGTGTGGAATACTGTCTTTGGCCAGTTGGGTCAGCTGTTCTGGCTATATCCCTCCCAGCTTCCTGCATCTGCACATAGCAAGACCCGGAAAGCTGGACAGTGTCCTTGGTCTCTTTAGCATCAACTCATAACATCAGTGTGTTTATCATCGGCTACTGAGAGGAGAATTAACTGCATCCCTGCAGAAATCAGGACATGACCAAATCAGGGTAGTGGATCAAGCCCTGAAAACAGGAACAGCTATGCTTTTCAGGGACACTTTCACACACATCCCCTCCCAGGGGTACCATGAAGAAGCTCTGTGGCATTGTCAGTAGACTTGCAGTACTATAACATGAAAGTTCATCTGTGAAAGGCAACCATACAAATCAAAATGCAGTTTAAGACATGCAGCTGTAGCATTAGTTGAAAATGCTGCCTGCATGCACAGGAGGAATTCAACCCAATTTGGGTTTGAAGAAAGCAGGGTTTACTCCAGGACACAATGTGCAGCGTTTGCAGATCATTGGACAGCGCAGTCTAGTACAGATCATGCCTTTTTATGGGGAGATTCCAGCTCCAAAGAAAGCACATTCTTCTGAAACACATTGTCTTAGTTAAACTTTTAATATGTTTTGATATTGCTAGCAGCAGCTTTATATAATGCAATCATGTAGTGCTCAGCAAACAAAAACTTACTCTGCATGCTATTGCAGAATTTGAGACTACGGATGAAGTTGATATATTACCACTACAAAATCTGCACTCTATTTTATACCTGGAATCAAGGGGTTAACTACCTAACTGGCACTGCTTCAGGTCTGATGAAGTACAGAGTGTTTCAATGAGAATGTTGTTCTGGAAGCAGTGGGAGAAGGCACATGTTTTGCCAGCTCATCTTGAACCTGGATTATGAAGCTCATGTGGGCCCTCTTTGGATGGCAGGAAGAACCCCACTTAGAACAGATGATCCCCAAATGAGAGGGGTTCTACCCTGGATATCAGTCTTATTCCTATTTTCCTTAATGCAATGCATGTGTTTTAATTGCATCTTTCCAAACATGAAGAAGACAAGACTAGAGCAGTCATTGCCATAAAAAGTTTCAATTGTCCGTCTTACGATTCCTGTTCAGAAATATGTGGAGATAATCAGTGTTGCTGAAGGCTCTTGCCTCATTTTGTCTTTGTTCTTGTAATCTGAAAGACCACGCAGTCGGTGACTAGACATGGATGTGAGCTGCCTTGTGGGTAGCATCATGCCTGGCTTCTGCACGAATATCCAAGATCTGTAGTGTTGAAGACTTGGCGCTGTAGGAGTTCCTGCCATTCTGCTACGTGTCTTGGCACCATTCTCCTTGCAATGCTGTGATTCTTTTGAAATGCTGAACCGCATTATGTCTTGAAACTATTCTTCATTGTGCAAGAAGGCAGAGTTGGTATTTCGAATTTTCCTCTTCTTACTATTTTCCTCAGGACATGCAAATGCAATTTTACGTTGCATTTGTCATTCCACAAGCCTTTCCAAAATTTGTATCAAATGCACGCCCTCAGATGGGTAAAGTAATTCTGCTTGGAAATTAACCTCGAAATCGTAAGCATTACTATATTAAGAGCAGAACTTAAACTTCTAGGTCTCATGTAATACATATGCTTAATGTTTTCCTGTAAAGAACAGCTACCGAGGAGTTCTGGAGACCCAAGTAACTTAAAGGATATTCAAAGAGTGCCTTCTCTGTTCTTCAGTTCTAATCTCAATTTTGTGCATGCAGCTCTTTAGTGGGCCTGAAGTCATTGTACAACCTTGTTGTCAGTGTGAAAAGTTGTATGCAGGCCCTTTTTTTTCCCCCTTGTGTATTTCCTGTTTACATCTGGCCTGTCTGTTTCTTAGCCACTTGAACGCTTTTGAAAAAGTATGCAGCACTGTTCACACACATTCCCTTTGGAATGGCACCGTGCCTTTGTGACAGCTCTGCTGAAGAGGAAAGGGCGTTAGTTACCTGCGGTTTGCATGGGATGCTGGAGAATAGGGAGATACTAAATTGGAATGTATTTTGCATAGTCTTGGTTGTTAGTAAATCGACAAACAAATCATCATCCATGTTTATAAATCTTAACTTCTAGATTCTTAAAGGCATTCTCCAAGTAAAGCAGAAAGGAGTGATGCAGGACCATGGTCTTAAGGTGGTGGAAAACCCTGTTACTTGACTGAAGCTTAACTTAAGCATGGGGAAAGCAGGGCCTGTAAAGACTCTGCCCATTGCTGAAGTGGAAGTGAACTGTTCATCTCTATTTTTAAATGTCTCCCTTTCTTTTAGAATTATATTTATCATTGTAATGATGTCCAGCATTTAAATTATCAGCATTTACACAGTGCATTGATGAGAGACTGCAAACCAAGTTCTAGCATGACTGGCAAAGAAAGTATTTATGTAAGAGGTGACTGATAGCAACTTGTCCCCCTCTAATAACTTTCTTCTGTGACTTCTGTGTCAAAAGTGAGTGTTTCAAAGCCTCTGGCTCCCTTAATTTTTTAACCTGCTTGCTGGGAACAAGAAAATTTCTCTTTCCCAGCATTCTCCTTTTCATATTGTGCTTAGTGCAAGGAAGAGCTAAGTGAAAAGGAGAAAAACCCAAACCAGTGAAAAAAAAAAACAAAAAACAACAACACAAACTTCATTCCAGAGTCAAATTTGCAATGAGAATCTTTGAGTCTATTTTTGTCCAATTCCATTTGGACAAAATTCAAGAATTTGATTTTTCCCATTGCTTTACTTTGTACTCTAGTTGACTCAGAAAGCACAGGCTGAAACCAATGCTGAACCGCAAAATTAAATTAAAATGCAGAGAGGAAGCAGGGAGAAGAAATCAATGGGTGGATTATTCTATCAGCTACTGTTCCCATGATCTTCCTATCTTATTCTGCACTACTAGAAGAGCTGTTGGGAAGCAGAGTCATTGTAAAATCAGATCAAACTGCTGTGTCCTCTCAGCACATAGCAGAAAATTGGATCAATAGCTTGAGCCTATTCTTCTTTGCTTTCCTTCTAAGCAGCTGGACTGCCAAATCCATCCATAGTATGGAGGCTAATCTATTTTTTAATCCCCTGCTCTCCCACTGTGAAGTAAACAACAGTGCCTGAAGCAAGCATAAATCAGTACAGATGCCAGGCTTCTTAGGTATATATTTTACTGCTGTTATGCATCTAGCAACTAAGTCAGACATTTGGAACAGAAATGTTTATCGGTCATGAAATTAACCATGTATCTATTAAAAAATAAAATCTAAGGCAAGAGGGAAACATTCTAAAATGACAATATTTAGTTTTTAATTTGTTCCTACTTCTACCATATAGTGCCATTTTTCCAGGTAGAGTTATAATAGCAGCACTTCTGAAGTTTCACATCAAGGCTCCTAGAGACCAGAGAGAAGAGAACATGTTCTTGAGCTAGTATGAACTGTTTTAAAAGCTGCCTATTGGTATAGGGACATTTATTTAAATAGATTGACGGTCTTCATTTTGAAAAGACAATGACTGAAATGTGCTCTTTTTTTTTTTTTCCCCCCTCTCTTGTATTCACGAATTATATGAAATTGGTTTGCTGATGGAAAACAAATGCCGTAAGCCTGTATGGATATTCCTAAATCGTGGAATGGACAGAACACTGGAGGAAAAAAGGAATTGCTGGTGGTTCCCTTCAAAACCCTTGCTATTCTGTATCTGCAGTGTGCTGCAGAGCAACAGACTTCATGAGTCTTTGGTGATAAACAAACTGGAACATTTCACTCTAGGAAATGCAATTCAGCACATTCAAGTACCTCGGATAATTGTTACATCATAATACCTGTGTTGCAGTTACATAGTGCCTAGTTCTGATCCTTCATTCCACACTTGAAACTGGGCCTCTTGGAAAGTCTGCTATTTTTAACTGGGCTTAAGTGGTAGATACCAATCTTTTGCTGTTGAAGTGGGAGCTGCAAGGTATTTGGGATGTGAGATTGCCTGCAACATTGTCTAGTGATGTACTCCATTCGTAGGCTCTCCTCTGTGCTCAGAAGGTATGCCAGTGAAAGTAGTATCAGTGTCTGCTTGCAGAAATCGATGGATAGACATAACCCACATGGCTCTAAGTAGTTTGAATGGCTTCCTAACCCTTCGTCATAACAGTACGTTGTCTCTCTTAAGCACCCGCAAGCAGCCATAAACATGTCTTCTTTTCTGCACTTCTTCCAATATATTTATTTTTGTAGCAGAGAGAGGGAGATGGAAAATCCTCTGTGCAGTAGCCACAGAAGCTGATCTGCCACTGAGCAGGCACATGGCCAACTGGATGCACGGGCATATATGCAGACAGCCGAAGGGACAGATGTATCAAATCAGATTTATGAGGTCAGTTTTCCCAGCCAATAAAGTCCAGATTGCTGTCTGCCCTGTTATAACCTTCCTGTGCTTAAATGGATGTGAAACAGATAATCCAGCCTTTGGCGGGAACAACACTGATAAAAGACAAACATTATTTCTGTAGCCACATAAGATTATTTTTCCAATTCAGCAGAAAGTATTGGCTTGAAGATTGTTAAAGAGGTCACAGTATTTTTATACTGGTTGTGTGTGAATAAAATTTTTCTCAGTCCAGGGAAGGGACAGAGCATGCTTATTTAGTAGACTACAGCAGAAAGGAGATTTACCTCTCTGTAATGAGGCAATGGCAGCTACGGCCTGAGCAAGCATATATCAATGGTGTCTACTCTTCAGACACTGTAAATCAGCCCGTGCTGTTGTGAGCTTTTTGAGCAGTATGGACAAAATGTCCATTACAGTTTCATAAGCAAAGTATATTTGAAGTGTAAATGAAAGAACCACTTGTAATCTGTACGCTCTTGTACTCCCAGGCAGAACTGATTCCGTGTTACTGGGTGTATTTTCTTTGCTTGAGTTTTGTATGTATGAAAATCTAGAATTCTGTATTGCTTGAGTTTTGTGTGTATGAAAATCCAGAAAGGATTGTGAGAGAACTGAACTGAAATGCCCTTGGCACAAAGAATAGTCCGAGCTCTGGAACAGGCTGATGTTTCCTCCAGATGCATCACCTTGGAACTGCCATGGCAGAACACAGGACTCTGCGACGTGTGATTCTGTGCAAGCACACTGCTGAGACATTAAGGGAAAATTGGGTGGCATGGGTTTAGCCACAGCACATAATGCTAGGCCAGGAAATGCCAGTTTCACAGACAAATGGCATGTGCACACAAAGCCACACAGACTGCTTCCTGAAGAGCCAGTTGTAGATTCTTAAGAGATTGTTCTATAGAATGGGACAATATATTGAGGACTTTTCATCCTGCCATTTATAATGATAACTGAGCATGCTGTTTTCCCATACCTATAAAATTAAATGCAGATGTCCCATTGTGATGGTCCTGTATCAGTTATCTCCAGTTTAGCTGTCTGAAATGTAAAGTTGCATTTGTTCCTTTAATTTCAGTAAAACAAAGCAGTTTTCCATTCTATAAAATTATTTCTCTCACCAAACAAGTCTAAATTCTTTCAGTATTGTTGTTTGAATCTTTATTTACTTATGCTATGGGAAAAATGCAAATTAAAATATGAACATTGTATGCAAGACACTTCAAGAAGATACTGAAATTGAATAGTAAAAATAGCTTTCTGATGGGAATATATTAAATAACATCGAACATAAAGGCTCATTGGCAGTGTCAATTGCCAGCTGCAAAAACATACAGTTTTAGGATGGGAAACATAGTAGGAAGAAGCAGGCACTTGGGAAGGATACATTAGTAAAAATGCTATTTTTATTTAAAGGTCTATACAGTCAAAGTTCATCTTCCAGTGTTTTCTAAAGATTAGGATTTCAGCGACATTGAAACTTTTGGACAAACACAGTCTTGGAATCATATTGTCCTCACTAGAACCAAATGAGAAGAAACTAATGCATTACATGAGAACTTATTCTTGTTGTAGACTTCGTAAGCTATTTTTTTTTCTCAGATTTTTATTTTGCATTGTAAAACTGCAGAAGGAATTGATTAGTGCTGCTAGAAAGTGGCAGGTTATGTTGATTGTCAAAGCTGGTAGGCCACACTGGAAACAGCAAAGAAAGATAATTCAGATTTTACATTTCACGAAGGTGACACTGACGTGAAATGTTCGCTACAGCACCATCACAGTCAAAACGCATGGCTTTGCAAAGCTGGACCTGCCAATTCCTGTTGTAGCTCATGCAATGTGAAGAATGGATTTGGCTGACATTACAAACACTTTAATAGACAACTTATCTCCTGCCTTCTTTTATCATGCTGGGTCCTGAGTCAGATCTCTGACAGATTCTTTACCTGAACTGGGGTTTTCCTTCACCTGTGCAGAGAGGGCTTCCAGCACTTCTCTGTGGGAGAGTTGTCAGGTATGACTGCCTTCAGTTTCTCTGAGAAGGGGCTACTGTAATATGTTCTGAGAGCTTTCTAGCATTTAGAGGTCTTTTGTACTGAGATAGAGATGTGCTAAATTGAAGCATTTGTCCAACTTTTCAAACGGCTTTAGATTAAATGTGTTTATATTAGAAATTAGAGCTCTGCTTGTATTTCTCAGGCTGTGCTTTACAACAGGCACTTTCAGAAGACCATATTCTTCCAAGCTGTCTTCTCTGAGTAAATTTGTAGAACAGAAGCTTTTTAAAGTGAGATGCAGTGCTCTGTAGTTTTCCCTTGCAATAGGTAACACCTTGTAAGTGGTTGCATCTTGTTACCTAACTGTCGTCGTTTCAGAAGAGCTTCCATGAACCTAGATACCAAAAGGGAGGCACTGTTTAGTCCTGCTCATTTCCTCACTTCAGAGGTTTTCAAGACATGTCTCAATTTAGCATTGAGTATATTTCAGCGAGGATGTTTGAAAACTAAAGTCGCACATTCACGTTAGCTCCCACCTAACAAAGAAGCAAGAAAGCTATTGCTTCTTACTCAAATTTTACCTTTACCCTAGGACATAAGCCTCAAGTTCTGCTGCCTTGGCCCGAGTTTGCTGTCCTAGACAGCTGTAGGTGTTGACTCAGAGATTCTACATGAATAAGATTGCATTTAGTATCCTATTGTGTGTTTGATGTCTTTTTGTGGGCTACTACTGATAACCTTTTGCCATTACATAGGAGGTTTTCCTTCGATTTCTCCATTATTTTGTAATTTCTGTCAAGAATAAGTCACAGGTCTGTCAGTCTCCATCATCTATGTTGAGAGTCTTGTCACTACTTTGCTGGAGGATATCCGTGAAGCAGCATTGCTTATTCATTGGGGTTAGACTGCCCTTATAGGTCTGGCCTTTTTCCTTTTATTCTCAGTCCTTTCATACAGTAAGGTGGCCATGGGTTTGGATGTAAGTGACCATGTACCACATTATCAGGCTGTCCCTTGGAATTAGTTTGCAATGTGCCTACCTAAACAAGTAAATAAAGTATTAAATCAACGTAATTAAAATAGCCATGAGTTTTCCCCACCCAGCTCTGTTAAGGCATGCAGTGCTCTGCTGCAGTTAGTGGTTTCTGGATGCAGCTAACAAAACAGAAGGATCCCGAAGCTCACATTAAAATGTCAGTTACAGAATGGTAAAGAGACTCAGAGTGTAGCATGGATTGGTTGACACATGCGGAACTGAGCACCTGTTCAAAGGCCTCCTGGTACGAAGTGGATTTTGGAAGGTGAGCATATTTGATATGTAGTCAGAAGCACACAGAATATTGCAGTTTTCAGACTTCAGAGTCCAGTTTTACCTCAGTGAAATAGATAGCATGGCTGTCTTTGAACTGCATGGCAGGCTTCCAGTTCGCTAGAAGGCAAACTCCATTAAGCTACAATAACCTGTACTTACAAAAGTTTCACACTCCCACTGAGAACAGTGGTTTGAACTGGTGTAATGAGAAGGGATACACTAGTAGCAGTGAATCTATTTGGGCCCAGTAGTTTTAAGAAGATGTTGTTCTCTGAATACCTCAGAGTCAGAATAGCTCTGCATTTAATTATATGTGAACTAATAGTGTGTCCCAGTAAACGCTGGATGAAAATTTGGCTGTATTTTGTTTCCCAGTATTTAGCAGACACGATACTGTAAACCTGTATGAATTTCCAGCACCCCAGATCGACTCCAGCACACTGCTGTTGCACTGCCTGAACATTTCTCATGGTGGAATGAGCAAGTGTTTAGAATGGGATGCAACAGTTTCATGAAGAGAAGTAAAAAGTATTTCTTAGCAAACTTTAGCTAGAGGCTGGGTTACTGATATCTTGGAAGAGAATGGGAAATAAATCTTGTTCAGTTGGGAGTATAATCAGTGACAGATTCTGTGTGAGAAGGTGCTTGCACCACAGAGGAAAAAGAGCTGCTGTCCTTTATCTTGTGCACCTGCGGTTACAGTTATTCCATTAATTTTTGTGATGTAAATGTTAAGAGCATGATGAAGATTACTTCAGAAGTCTGATCTTTTCCATTTTCCTATTTCCCTTCCTTTTGTTGAATGGGGGAGGCAGTTACAGAATTGCCAACAAATCTAGTGAGGACCAGATAACAATAAGGTGATAGTACACAAATGTCAGACTTCATCAAGTTAATCCCAGGACAGTCACTCGGGTGCATTTGTAGCAGATAATCTAACACAAACATAACGTTCTAATCTCTGTCGTGGTGATTCAGTAACAGATCCTGAATGCATCCATTTTAAGCTTGTGGCAAAGCATCAGTATCTGTTACATAGATGTTTAAGACAATATTTTTAAGGTATTGCTGTTACTTTTATTACAATTGCAATTACATTTCACAGTGTTTGACTGTCCCTTGAAATTCTTAAAAGACCAGTAAGCAGTGTAAAACATGCAGTAATTTCAGATGCAGCCAGAGCAATTAAAGAAGTTAAGGATAGTAAACCTGATGTACAGCATTCTCTGGTTTTCTTTGGATGCTCTTTCTGGTAAAGGAGAAGTCTACCATCTAGATTATAGCTGTGGCTCTTCAAAAATTAAAAGACTGAACTGTAAATGTCTGGTTATGTGTCACCTGGAGTCTGTTTCTTTTTCATCTTTTTATTGTGGGTGAAGTGGTTCTGTGCTCTGCTACTCTCCAGACACAGCAACAACGGATTTTTATTCCTTTTCCTGGACACTTTGAAATTATGCTTCTTATTTGCATGTGCCGTTTAATGAAGGGAATTCTGCAGTGTCTTCCACTTAGAAAGACAAAGGATGCTTGCCTCTGTTTAAAGTCTGCACTCGTCCTTACAGGCAAGAAAAAACAAAGTATGGAGCGGCATTTCTGAGGAGTTAATATCCTGAGGAACAGTGGCTTTCCTCCTACCAAATTAAACTGCAGTATAGCGTATCTCCAGGTTCAACTTTTGATAGACTGGTATATTTTAGCCATCTTGCATTAGCAAATAATTCCCTATGGTAATTCCCTTGAAAAGAAAAATAAGAATCACTGACTACCACTAGGAGATGAGCACAAATTCCATATAGCTTCTGAAATGTTAACCAGCTGATCCATCAATGTAGCATTTGTTCTCAGGTAGTGTCATTTCACCTTTATTACTCATTTGATTGTTTTCAAATTTTAAGCTTTAAATACGGCAGGATGATATAGACTTGGGGGATTAATGTCAGATAATAAATTCTCCAAAGAGAGATAAAGAAACCCAGACTTCAGTCTTGAGGCAGGGCATGACTCCATGACACAAAAAAGAAACTGAATGTTAATTCAAATACTGAACAAAACCATGGCAGAATGTTCTCAGACCAAGACTCCCAGAGGACACGGACACATAATGACAAAATAAATACTAAAGAATCTTGGACATAAAGAAGTTCTATAAAAAAATTAATTCTGCCAAAAATATCACCTCACATCCAGCCCAGATAAGAGATGACATTTGTATGTGATCTTTTGTATTCAAAAGACTTTACATAAAGAGACAGATTCAAAGTTCAGAAAAACCAGAGGGCTACATTTGGGTTAATTTTAAAATAGGATGTGGAAAAACCTCAGTGTATCTGCTGCACTACCATCAGCTGTATCTTACTCTTTTATTTTAAAGTTAATTCAGTCCCTAGAGACCCAGCAATCTTGGAAAGGCTTAGCTGTTTAGTACTCAGAGCCATGAGGCTCTGAAGTGAAGTGGTTTCCTTCCCTGAGCTTCTCAGTAGGTAAATCAGAGCGGATTCTAGAAATGTGGCGATCACCTCTTGCATCCAACAAATATTCTCAGAATATGGTTAGCTCTGCCTGTAGGTTAGAGGTCCTCAGAAACAATGGGATGGGCTCTGCTCTGCACTCGTGCCCACTCCTGACGCAACAGACTGGCAGTTAGAATGCTCTCTCAGAAGATGGGCGATATGGGTTATTAAGCTTTTACAGGAAGAAGAAATTCACGTTGTGCCTCCTGCTTCCCGGATAGATACAACAAAACCTGAGGCAGCGTAGGCATGAGTGCAGTGTGCTGTAGTGCGAGCAGTTGTTCTCCCTGCCACATTTCCAATGAATGATGGCTGCGGAGAATTTTGAAAATTTTGAAAAGCCTGTGGGTGCCTGCTCTTGAGAGGGTGGTTCCAGGCTGTGAATCCTACATGGTTCCTTACAGACTTGAGTGAAATACCCAGTTCCCAGTGAGCTGTAAGAGTTCAGGTGTGCTGTAGCCTCACTGGCACTTTCTGGGTAGACTTTGCTGGTTAGACTGGGCCATTTAAATCTCCTCTGTGTGGCATGCTCTGGAGTGCCCTGCCCCACCTATTGTGGTACATTCAATCTTAGCACATCGTTCTGAATTCCACAGTTGAGATCAACAATGCAAAATGTAGATGTTTCAGTCATTGATTTAAAATTACCTGGAATGATTTCAAGTGAAGACACATAGAATTCAGTAGAACTATGATTATTTACATCAGCTGAGAGAGGAACTTCCCTGAAAATTACTGGCAACGCTGGTAAATTTTGATATAACTATTTTTAATGAAATTAGTTGTTTAATGATTTAACTTCATCACAGAAATACATGTAAAATTATAGCGTAGAATTGAAGTTCATAATTTTTATTTAATCTGTTTTTCTCAAAACATATAAGGACAGAGAAAGCAGAGGAACTCCACAGTTTCTCTTCATTTTCCTCCCCTGTTGTTCTCCTCTCTTCCCCTTCTCTTTCCCCTTGCCCTTCCCCTTGATCTTGCCCTTCCCCCTTCTTTTTCTGCCACAGTGTATGAACTACAGCTGTAGGCTGTGGAGGAATACAAGTGTCTTTCTCTGAGGAGACACCATTAGTTTCCACTTACTGAGAAAGCACGATTCACAGACTTGGTGCAATCTGCAAATTTATGAATGAGCTGTAAAACCAGTTATCTTCAATAAAAAGTATTCCTCAGTCTAACTATAAACAGAAAAATTACTATTTGTTCTAGTTAGTGACAAAAGTAGTATCTAAAGCATGTTTTTTTCTTATTTTAGGGGACTTTCAAGGGAAATTTCACTTGTCCCTAGTGTGATGTCTCCATGAACTGAACTTATTCTGGTGACAGGTAAACTGTAAGTGCATAGCTGTAAATATTTAATGTTGCTATAGAAACTCTAACTACATACAGTAGTACGTCTCTCTTCCTAAAGTGTTTAATTACTTAAGTTCTGTAAGTAATGCAACTGTATAAATTAAAACTGAAACAAATTTTGTTTGAGAGAACACTCCCTAGTTATACTTCTCTTTGGCGTACTTTAAATCCACATTCATAGTATGCTGAGCCTCTCCTTCAGAAACCTCTAGCACTGAAGCCACAGCTGCAGAGCAGGGAATAAGGTACCTTGTTATCCTGCTTGTTTGGAGTAAAAGTCATGTTGTTATTGCTGAACAGTTAGTGTGCAAACTCCTGTTTATGCTAAAGCCTGGTAATAGGAAATGCACTTAAATGGAATCAAATAAAAACATTATAAAATTTTCTAGTCTGAAGTATATCAAAATCATAATGATATATTTCAGAAACCATATTTCACTATTGAAACCACTAATCTGTCACGGTTTGTGAGAGCAGAGTTCTTATACATTGAAACAAATGGTTTAGAAGGTAGATGAAATGTCAATTTCCAGCAAGTCCTGCAGGGATCTCGAACCTGGGCATTATGAATCAGCATTCACAAGGGATTGGGAATGGGAAAATAACAAGGAGACTGCGTTTTCATGGTGGGCTCTAGTCTTCCATCTCCCTGAGGAGTTACAGGAGGATGTTGTTACATTATGTGTCAAATGAAAGGAAAGATAAAGGTCAACGTAGGTAATGTGAAGTGACACACCAGGATATTAAAAAGCCCCTCAAAAAGCGAATTTTATATTTGTAGTAAATGGCTCAGAGCTGACTGTTCAAAATCAGGAAAAATACCTATAGTAGTCATTGGAGATTTTTTCTTTTAATTAGTCTGTAAAGGTGAAAAAAGCAAGGTGACTTGCAGAATAAATTCTGTCACAGTAAAAATTCCTCGTGCACCCATGTGCAGTTCTCATTCCAGTGCTTCAGAAGGAAGATAGTAGAACTGGAAAAGATTTAAAGAAGATTGAGAAGGACAATGAAGAGTGTGCAGTTATTTTTCATGCAGAAGCAGCCTCATGAATTGATCACTTTAGTCTTAAAAGGAGTAAAAAAAGGGAGGGATCTGAAAGGATTCTGTTAAGTCATGAGAGACATTGCGAAGGTGATGCTGGTGTGCGTTCTACAACATGGGAAGTAGGGGGCAACAAAAGCCACTCAGAGTAAAGAGAAGATGACTCTTCTTCCAGTTACCATAGAATGTTGTGAACATGAGAAATTTGTATGGGTTCAAGGGAGAATGAACACATGCCTGGAAAGGAAATCCAAGGAGGACCAGTGCTGTCTTCTGATTTAAGAACCCCCTACAATGCAAATTTCTGGAGGGCGAGAGAATATTCTGGAGCCCTTTAATACATGTATGTCCTAATCTTGCACACTTCCACAATTAATCTTTAGACATTTTTGTAGGAAGCAAGATATTTAGCTCAACAGATACTTGATCTGATTCACGACTTATGTGAAAGCACTTTGTGTTGAAGGGAAGTTAAATATTTGCTACATTTACTTGCCAGAGTGTAGTATGGACTTTATTGAAAAAGGAAGTCGACTATGAATTTTGCGACTTTTATGTTGAACAAGACAGTTGAAAGTGGACATTTTATTTCCATTCAAGTTTTCTGCCTTTTGCCTCCACAGAAGGTTGAGTGGAGGAGGGAAACCCTGCTTTTGTGTTGCTTATTTACGTGAGGCTTTTATTCTATTCAGTTATGGACAAACAGTGCACCAGCACTTAAAGCTGTGAGCAGAGAGCAGCTGGCTACCTGAAATACCTATGACTGTCAGTGTAAGCACAAAAAAAGAATAAAAGGGTAGAGAAAAAAAAAAGTGGATACTGACATAGTACAAGGATTTCTAAGAGTGAGAGAGTAATTTTTACATGCTATTATATTTCTGGTGATTACATATATGTAATATATAACATATAGTATTATACATATTACATTATATATAATGGTATTATACATATGTAAAATGTTATATATAATACTTAATTACATACATATTTCAAGGCAACGCTGTTAGTCATATGATTTAATTTTAGGTAGTCCGGCGTGGAGCAGGGAGTTGAACTCAATGGTCCTTACAGGTCTCTTCCAATTTGAGATATTCTGTGATTATTTAGGGAAAAATATTATGACTCATATGCAGTCCCAGCCCAGAGCAGGCTTGTGTTATGGCTTATGCTGAACTCTCTCATCAGACATTTTGAGACCAAGTTTTTTCCTCCTGGGGTGAGAGGCCACGGAGCAGAGCATGCAGACTGTGGCTTTCATCCTATGTATTCACACCTTCATGTAGTGAAGTCTATTGTGGTTCCAGACCTCCATGCACATAGCGCAGTTGCCCCCAGGAGCCAGTGGGACAGTGACTCGTTAAGGCCTCTTCCAATATACGCATGACAGGGGTCTAGCAGCAACAGCAGGAAGTAATTTTAAAGCAGAGATGCTCATGGTGGGGAGGCTGGAACTGTGCTGCTGAAAGCACGTTAGCATACCTGTGTTTCTGAGACAGCAGTTTAGAAACCTTCAATGAATTTTGTGCTGAGAGTGCATTTTACCCATTCAAAACACACCTGGAGCTCCATGCTAGCAGCTGCTTCCTCTCTTGCCGAGGCAGGCATCAGTGGCTCATTTAGTGGTGCAAAATCTTCCTAAACCTCAGACCCTCCCTATGCAGAACCTGTGACAGGAATGAGGAGTAGTTGCAAAAACTGGATGGACAAGTTGTTTCATAGGTTTCAGTTAAAAAAGGCTGATCATACCCTGACAACTAGGGAATTGAACTATAAGAAAATAATGTACTGCAGTTGGGTTTTTTAATGTCTGATTTTTAGTTTACTGGAAAATTCTCCACATTTATTAATTTTACCTTCATCTGTGATGACTTATGATAAAAATGAGACTATACTAACCAGGAGTTTTTCCCAAGAAGCAATATGGTGATCATTAGCCTTCAAAAAGCCTTACATAAGAATCATAAGTCTGGAAATTTTTGGAGAAAATACACCATTAATGAAATGCCGTGCACATTTGTATGAACAGTGGGGATGAGAGGAGCTGAACACTTGCTAAGTGCTGATGTTACTCAATTTAAACATGTTTACACATACATGCTTCATAGATGAATGGATCACCAGGAAAGTGCTTGACATTGATTCTGTGCCAGTACAGCTCACTCTGAACACCACAGGCCAAAGCGTGAGGGCTAGGGCTCTGCCGATGAGGCAGTGTTAGACTCTCTGCATGTCTGGGCATTTACATTCTGCTGTGGGAAACCCTTATGGAGTGAGATACATTTTTCTAACAAACTTTTTTCTTTTTGGTTTCCATGCCTCATTGGACTGATGAGTGGCTTGGTGGAAGAAAGAGAGTGTCCCTGGAGGAGATTTCTAATTTTGCTCCCTGGATGAGCAGAAACTTTTACAGAGCAGACTTCAGGCTGATACTGGTGGAAGAGGGCTGGGAAAGGTCAGAGACCCCTGAATCTTGGCTCTTTTTTCAGCAACTTTGCTGGTAAAGCCCCATAGACATTCTCCTAGGCTCTCTACTTAAGACAGATCATTTCCCCCTCTAGATTTATAAGACTGTTTAAGGTTATGGCATCCTTAGGACCCATGAGGCAGCCAGGATCTATGGAAATAGCTGGGAAAACTGCAAACAAAAAGTGAATGAATGCTGCTGTTTGTGTAAAAGCGACGTCAGATTCAGCTTCTCTCACCAAGCTGCTTAGACGGAAGACTCGCCTGTTTGCTGCAGGCATAAGCTTGAACAATCTGTACTTGGAAGGCAAAATCCTGGAAATTTTGTTTCTTTAACTCCAAAACATTCAATTTTTACTATTTAGTTTTTAAAATAATATGATCCTTTTTGAGACACACATAAATATAGTGATACTCCTTCTGTATCCCATACATAATACCAGTAGACTAGCTGTCAGCTTATTTAAATGAATGTTATATATAGCAGTATTGTTCCATCTTGTTTTTAAATACATTAAAAACTGTTGTATTTTTTTGAAAATCAAAGCTTTCACAGCAGATTTTTTTTTTTTATTAAATTGGTGAGATGAAGTATTTAATTTGAAAAATTATCTCTTCTGACAGTAGTAGGAGAGTTTATATGAATGGAGCATTTCATTTGAGAGAAGAGAATACAAATTGTGTTAAGTAATGTCATCTAATTTCTTACTCTGTTTAGACAGTCTTGCAGGCTACCAAAGTACATTTTCTAGAATATTGAACTTAGTCAGTTTTCTTTTATACCAGAGACAGATGAGAGGAAATCTCAGATACCTGCTAGAAAATCTTTTTGTGGTTTTGTGCCCCCCTTCCCTAACCCACTCAGGCAGGGTGCCCAAGATAGTGGAGGATCCAGGGACCCCAGGAAGGCCTATTTACAATGCAAGGTTAAAACACACCAAGTTTAACTTAATATTCCCATGTTTTTTATGGAAAGTGGAAACAGATGGAATAGACAAAGGGATAGTAGTCATGTGTCTAACGGTAACCAGAAGGGAAAAATAAAAGCAACTGTTCCCGCCTTGGTGTTTGCCTTTTCTTCTTGAAGATGTTGATGTAGTTCAACATTTGTTTTAAAAAACTTAATGAGCACATTCATATCTCTTGGCTGCTGGCCTGACAATGAATTGCACATGGCTCTCCTTGCAGAAGGTGGTTGTCTTGCGTGGTATCAGTAATGGCACTGTAATATGCTTTCTTAATCTGAAGCTGAATCTTAGCTTAAAGTAGGAAAAGGAAACACAAGTAACTGACTATGATAAGAGTGAGCAAAAGTCTGATTAATCAGAAAAATAATATTGTTGTCTTAAGACTTTTTCATAATAGAGAGGAAACTTGGTAGTCCCTTTCTTGGTAATTACAAGGAAGAGATGACAGGAAGCACTATTCTGCGCAAGTCCCTACTGACAATGAAGTATGTTAAAAAAGCTCACAGAGATGTCAAGAGTAATACCAAAAAATGTCTGTGATCAAGAATCAGTGGATGAATTATAGTAACACATAAACAGGGTATCTGAATGACAAAATATTCCTAGTTTTTCTTACGGAAAGAAAAATTTTCTGGCACATGCAAGGTGTGTATCTTAAATAAATTATTTTGAAAAAATAGATAGATAACTTCTGTATTATTTTTCTTAGCCCATCATATTGAATTGCATTATTCCTGGGTCTGTTAATACCCGAGCTGAGGTTTTGTTGCAGGGGATTTCTTTTTCTTTCACTGCCTGCTTGTACAGTTCATCCTTGTGAGTAAGGCTTTTTCCACATCTAGAATATTTCCTAAGAATAGTTCACTTCCTTTGTACCATGTGAGTACTGGCACACCAATCAGACAACTGGGTTTTATCTGTTCTTAACTGCAAGGAAATTCATTTTAAGAATTCTTCATCTAAACCAGTTCAGCATGCAAGGTAATTATTTTATATTTGTATTGATTCATTAATTATTAAGATCAAACTTATAAATTAAGCAAAGCCAAGACTTCCATTCCTCTTTTGCTCTCTATTTTAATTTTTTTCTTAACTATGTCATATTTTACATCCTATTGCGGCTCAGCATTTATATGTATTTGGACTTCATCTGACCAGAAGTCCTTAGCTTTGCACTTGGAAGTTGTTTGATTTGACAGATTCTGTATTTGTGACATCAAAATATGTTGCTATGGAAAAAGTTACGAGTTCTAATTAAAAATGCAGAGGTCACAAGTTTCCCAGAACCAGCAGGGCATAGATCCTAGGAGAAAAGAATCACAACATAAAAAATCCAGAGATATGTCAAACT
Organism: Tetrax tetrax; assembly: GCA_009806455.1. Classification (NCBI taxonomy): domain Eukaryota; kingdom Metazoa; phylum Chordata; class Aves; order Otidiformes; family Otididae; genus Tetrax; species Tetrax tetrax. The sequence continues at coordinate 91,936 of WHYT01000015.1, forward strand.
GCAGCTTTCCAGATCTGAAAGGAGAACAGCAAGCATTCAGAAAAAACCACGAGGCTGAAATTTTGATTAGGCTCGGCTGCACTCATTCAAATGCTGTATGTCTCCCTCCTCACTGGCACAAGTTGCTTCTGGAATTCATGCAGACCACTGATATTCAAAATATCATCCTAATACAACTTTAAAAGGGGTGAGATAGAAATCAGGTGGAGATTAATAGAGAGAGAAATTAGCCCTGTCTGGTCATCCTTTCAAATCAAACACCAATATTGAAATAATCTCCATGTAACGGTGTTGAGTGGTTTGTCAACTACATGCGTCCATCACTTCCTTTGAAAGTTTGTCCGTTTCAGTTATCTCATTGATTTCTCTTCAATACTTCTTTAGTTGTTTAACTGTTTACAGTTTCCCATTTTATACATTTTTATTTGTAAAGAATTGTTGTGTCTTTCCACTCCTTTTGCCTCCAGTTTAGCCAAACTGCAAGAATTGTCAGTATGAGTGCAGGCTTGAGTTACAAGTGCTTGAGCTGTCCACACCTGTGACAAGACGTGCCCACACAGTATCTTAATCAGAGCACAGGATTTAAGAGCAGCTCAGCTATAATGGACTCCTGCTCAATGCCACACTGATATGAACACACCTATTCTGTGCTGTGTTGGAGATTTCTGCAGTAGTGTGTTAATATGACGTAGTCAAGACATAACCATTTTTGCTTAAAATGTGTTTAGCTTCTAATCCTTTTACAGTGTTGGAGCTCTCAGTGCTTCCACTGCAGTCATTCTTTTTTTTTTTTTTTTTTTTTTTTTTTTAATAATAAATACTGTGTAATTGTCTTCTAAGTTTGTGCTCTCTGCCCTGAAGTAGTAGGGCAAAGCAGTTTGTCTCTTTGAACTCAATTCTGCAATTCAAAAGCAGTGATGTGTTGCTGCTACAGCACACTGCCAAGTTATTTCCAGTTTCCATTCAGGATAGCTGCTAAGTATATTTCTGTCTTGTGGAGGTGGGAAGTTTGCAGTCTGATGGGTCCTGCTCACCCAGTTACTCTTCTAGATACAAAAACAATTAAATGTCATTTCACTGATGACTGAGCTTGCCAAAGTATAAAATGTCTGTGAGCACAGCACGTCATTCTCCAGCAGGAAGTTGGTTTAACAGCAGTCTCATGATGCACGTCTGCAGTGTCCTGTAATCAGCCAAGACAGCCTGGGATTCACGTGGCCCACAGAGATGCATTCTCGTGCCTGAAGAACAATCAGAAATGTTTCTTCTAGGTAAGCAGACAATTGGTTTTATGTGTCTTTTGATAAACCGTATGTGAACTTTTGCTTAAGATTTCAGTTATCTGCTGAAGATCTTACAAAAGGTACAGCATGAGACTCATGAGGTAGACTTACCATTCCAGCTTAGGGTGTGTATGCATATGGAGTTTTGGGGTTTTTTGGTTACTGCAATAATTCTAAACTTGTTTTATTGCCAGTGTTATATATAGCTCACTATCATGACTATGGCCTTCAGCCACATCCCTTAAACAGAGGAGAGAGGCAGTCAAGTGAAATATGAGAACACGAAACTGGTTTTGTTGTTAGCATAGCCCTTTTTTTTCATAACTACAGAAACTGGCATTGGGATTATGTATTTCAAAGCCCATATGTATCATTTTAGTCTAATAGAAAATGCCATAATTGATAAATCAACAATAAGAGATCTGCTCCTCTCCTTTTTAGGTCTTAAACTACTGTATCTAATTAGGATGAGGGCTAGATGCCTTCATGAGGGCTTACAAATGCTGATGTGTAGTTTTATGAATGTAAAAAATATAACTCTTCTGTATTTAATGAGTCTTGTTTATATTTTTGAAGTCTGTGAACTGAGCTAATTACCATGAAAATTCTAGGCAGATGCCTTGAAACTGTTTTACCAGCTATTTCTTTTTGCCATTCTTTGTTTTTTAATAAGGCAAGAAGTTTTCAGCTAGTTACATAATATATTCTGGATCAGGACCCACAATTAATCTCTTTCTATTGAACTGAAGCAACATCAGATCTTAACCTCCTTGCTTTAATTCTAAGCCACACTAGATGAGAAACTGCATGAATTCAGATAGCAGTTTAGAGGGCAACTATGCTTCAGAGAAGGTACAAACTTTACACTTTGCCCATTTCAATGTTAATAATTTACTTTATGCCTTTTAATAAGTGTACGAATTAAGCTCATCATTTAAAAATCCTTCCTTTGTAATATAATATTAGAGATTGAAAATAATAATTTTCTCATTTTTCCGTGCAGACAGTACAGATCTGTTTTCTGTCATAAAGCAAAAAACCCCAACATGCTACAGTCATTTTACATAAGCATGGTATTTCCATTTACCCATGTTAATTGTGGAGGTATTTTTATTGCTATCTGTCTTTCCTCTGAATTAATTTTAAAAAAAACAAGCAAGGTACTCTGAAAGAACAGCATCTCAAAGCAAAGCTGTGGAGGTCAGTCCTTGAGTGGAGTCTCCTGAAAAATTTCTCAGCCCTGAAGATTTCTAAAAGGCAGGACACTGCAGTAAAACTGTTGCAGAGAGCTGGGAGTGAGAGGATAGGCTCTGTAAACTGATTTTGTACTAAAAATTCTGATTCAGAGTATTGCTAAGTGCAAACAGAAGTATTTTTCTGTCAGTTGCCAAACAAGCAGAAGACTTTCTGAGTTCCTTTTCACCATTTGAAGCTCTAAAAAGAGGTGAGGGGAGAGGGGGGAATTCTGTCTGGCCTGTCAGAGTCTGGTTCCTTTACCAGGCTTGTTTTAACCCTGGTTGTGTTTCTTCAGAAAAGGGTGTAAAACTAGCATCAAAGCAGCAGTCTCATAGTTGGAACCCATTTTATCCAAGTACAAGGCATCAGAACAATGTGAGATGCTAAACAAGGCATTCTGTCTTCTAAAGCAGACTAGGATCTGTACTAGAAATAAAAATAAAATGTAAAGTCACTTAGTAATAATTCCATGTGAAAATTTTCACAGCGAAGTTGGGCCAAAGATATTTCTCATATGCGTGATGATTTCAGTTAATGAAGACAATTATGTGAAAATTATTTTATGTGATTATAGGATGAAAAAATCTGTGAAGTCATTAAAAGAACCATCCATTTCAGAACAAACCATATAAGGCGCACCAAATTGCGCCGCGCTGACAGGCTCGGCAGTAGCCCCGTGCTTAAAGGAAAAGGCGCCTGAGAACGGGGAAGTGGCTTCCCCCCAGGCTTTCAGCAGTGATCCTGCCACTCTTTCTTCCATGAGTAATTTTACACCTCTCTTCTGTGTCTGTATGTTCTAAGGTCTTTCATGGCTATTAGCAGGTTATTGAAGGCGCTCAGGCTGAGAAATACTTTCACTTCACCTGTGTTTATGAATGAGAGACTATTTAAGCCATATGCTTGACAAACCTTGCCAGTCAGTACTGCATGGCTCTAGCTGCCCCTTATGGCTGCCTCTGGAAGGAGCAGGCATACCTGGATGTGACTGCCTCTGCTCTTGAAAAGGGAGCTGGAAAACCTGTTGAAGGCGTGTTGAGGACAAAGGGTAGCTGTGGGGGGAAGCTGTGCATCTAGAGATCCCTCAGGGAGGCATTAGTTCTAGGTAGGGGCCTTGGAAGGGTATTGATGGCGAGGGCGAGCTTTTTTAGTGTCAAAGCTTCTTGAGTTTTATTTTTTACCTTATTAACCACTACAATACTTGGGTATAAACTGCAGCCAGTAGATGTCGTGCCCCTCTGGAGAGGAAGGACTCTGGAACTTGGGTTTAGTTGAAGTGCATTCTTAAAACAGTGCTGCTGTTATCCCAGAGCCACGCTGGTTTTGGCCTAGCAAACTGGCTAGGAGTTTGTAGGAGACAGTTGGCCTTCCTGCTGGAATGTATGTCTGGAAGGTTAAATTGTAGAAAACAGCTGTAAGAGCTCTATCAATACTTAGAGGAGGTGGCGGGTGAATTGTAACAAAGGTGCGGTAAGACGACTTTTGGGCTTGGGAGAAACTGGTTAAGCACTAGCTTCAAGTCTAGGCAATTAGGAGCAGGGCCAGAACAGGCTTTTGTGTCACTGTGGTCAAATGAGAGGGCTATCTAATGAAAGAGGAGTTATCTGCAATATGCACGAGGTCTATCTGGATTAAAGAGGTGTACAAGAGGTATGTATCAGTAGGCAGATTTTTTTTCTCTTGCTTTAGGAATTCCTCATCAGTTGCACACCTCTGACAGCAATCCTCCAGGTGCTCTTGCTCCAGACGCTCAAGTGTGTTTCTATTGCTGTGTCCCTCGATGGTCAATGCTGGCAGCACAGCATGGACCATCAAATGGAACAAACAGGAGTGTGAATTTATGTTGATTTCTGTGTTGTGACAGGTTGTGCCACAGGCTAGTTTCAGTGTAAGGGCTAGAAATAAAATCTGGGAACTTCCCTTATCATAATGTAGGTATGGATCCTAGAAGAATCCAACCAGTGTCTTAGTTAAACATGCTGATATGAAATAAGTTTTTTGCCAGTCTTTAAAAATGAAAGCATGCTTATGCAGAACTGTAACTAAACGCCATGTTTTTTGTTATAAACTGTGAGTCAGTTCACTAATATCAGAATATAGATTAAATACTACTTCCTCAAAATAACTATCAAAGCAGGTCACCATTGTGCGTATGAGACAAGTTTTTCCAGAGACTCTGCTTCTGCTGTCGTGGTATTCTTTGTTGGTTGTATGAATTAATAGACTGTAAGATCATTGCAATTTAGGACAAATTAAATGTCTTTCTACTGTGCTCTTAAATACTATCCTGCCTGAGCTGAGTGGTTCTTTGTGGCTGTTGGTTTAAAACCCCACACCTTTTAACAAACTGTGCACTTGCTAGACCAGTGGCCTAAGTTCAGATGAGTTGATTGGAAAAAGCAATTTAGCCTTGTATTTCCTGTCTGCCAAAGGAAGACAGAATAGTTTACCAGTACATACTCCCAGTAGCACACACCAAACTCCTGAAGTCCCATTGCTTTCTGTAATCACAACACTGACTGGACTAAAAAATATGTGAAGCGGTCCTTATTGCAGTGCTTCATAAAAAAAGATCAGAGCCAACCCTCATGCAACAAATATATTGAGTACCTATGGTCCTGATTTTTGTTAGTGCCAGTTTAGCATAATATCATAAACTACAGCAAGAGACTACTGATTTTATTTTGTTGGATTTCTTTGTTTTTTATGCAACAGCTAGAAAATCTGCATGGAGTTACTACCAAGAAGATGATGGTGGAATGGGAATAGCTCCTGCAGACATATCGGATTTGAAAATTGAAACCAAAGGCAAGTTTACGTATTATATTTACTTTGTAAGGGAAATTTCTTTGTATATCTCTTACCAAATTTAGGAATGTTTTTTGCAAGGCTTAGCAATGCGGTTACATCATCATGCATGCACATGTGTGTATTTGAAAACAGGTTGGGAATAAGAATTGAAATTTCTTGCACCATGACCAAGTATCCTATTGGGCAGGTTAATTCCTGCTCATTCAAGCTTAGTAGCACTTTAATTTACGTATAGCACAGTGCAAAGTTCTCGGTGAATTAAAATTTGGTCACTGTCTGTCTGGTCAGCATAACAAATAGGCATAGCTAATTCCCAGGTGACAAACGCATTGGCACATACAGAAATACAAACTCCCATCTAAATTGTCTGATAGGTGATTAAAACAAGCAGAGGATACTATGAAAGGTAAAAGTATAAATTGGTACAAAGAAGAGTTAGGCTGTGGTGAATGTTCTTCAGCACAATCAACTCGGCTCACAACAGAGAAAAAGCTCAACTGTTTTGTTACTGCATTATTCTCTATAAAAATATTCCCATTCATGCCAGAAATTAATTCAGTCCATTGTTTTTTTACAAATAATTTTGATCAGTATGAGATATGCAGGCTCTTCCTCCTGTTCATTGTCCACCACCCAAAAGTCACCCATTTAACTGCCAAATTTTAAATTGTTGTCCAAATAGCTGCTAACTATTGAGAGCCCCCCCAAACTTTCTACCACATGCTTTGACAAATGGACCTCCCTCATCTGACTCTGAAATAACAAGAGCTCATGGAAGAGATGCAGCATGACCGCTTAATTTTTTTTTTTTTTTTAATTAGGAAGGTCCTTCATTTCCAGTTTGGCCACATAATGTGCTGTTTCACCAGATTTCATTTGTTTTGGTCTGTTTGCAGTGATCGTGAAGATTCAGGTAATTCCAGAGCCTGTGAATCAGAAGTTAAGCAATTTGTCCAAATCTATTTCTTTAATTTCCTGTTTGTTAGTGACTTAAGCTACAAGAAAATCAAGAAAGGAACAGTCCTACTGACAGGGAACTATTGCAGAGCAGAAAGCAGTTGTGCTTCTGTAGAAATAGATTTTATTCCAAAAAAAAACCTCTCAGCATTTTTTCTGCATATTGGAACAGCAACGCTGCGTGTAAAAAAAAAATTAGATGAGAAGGGCAGATCCCTGCTTCCAGATAGTAAGGAGGCAATAGAGTATGTTCCTCACGTGCTTCAATCTTTCTCATTTGTGCTCTGAAACTAGAGTCTTTGGCATGCTTGTCAAAAGGGAGTTAGTACAAAATAGGCAACTTCCCACCCCACTTACTGTTTCCGAAACATGGTACTACAGCACATCAGTTTGAAACATCAGAATTCAGATTATTTCCTCAAAGGGCTGTAAGCAACAGTTGTCATGAATATAAATCTTTAATTTCCTATTGCACATTCATGCTGCTCTCTAAAGCATTTAGTAAATGAAAAAACATATTAAGCGGTACTCTATCATCAAAACACTGAGAGACAAAAGATCACTTCTCAAATTTGTCAGCATTAGATTATTTTAATTAATATCACAAATAATAGCAAGCTGTATTTCTTTTTTTTTTCCCCAGATGTTAACTCTGTTCTCCTGTTAATACATATGACTTCCTTTACAAGGGATTTTGTATCATTTGAACTAAACAGATTAATACAGATGACAAATGACTGCTGGAAGTGTACCTTTAAGGTGAGTTCTCTACAGTCTTTTAAACCATGGCGGTGATGGAATCAAGAGGGAAGGGATATTTTGTCCCTTAGTTTTCGTTTAGAGGTTGCTTTCTTGAATTCCGTTTCACAAGCTCCCAATAACTTGGTCTGACCTTATTCTTGACCCTGCTTTGAGCAGGAACCTAGAGATCTCCTTAGGTCCTTTCCAACCTGAATTTTCCTATGATCCTGAGAGCAAGCACAAATAAGATTCCATTACATTTGTATGAATGTAAGTAGCTCAAACTTAGGGCAGCTATGCTGTAGTGATTTTTCTACGCAACACAAGGTCTTATTCATGTTTCTAACTTGCAGTCATTTAACTGGCCTGAAGGAATTAATTGATTGAATTTTAAGTTGAAATTCCAATGACCTGTTATTCACTGGCCACATAGAGCAAGACAATGTTTAAAAATGAAACTTGGCTATAGTCACTGCCTGTGCCACAAACCATATTTTCTACTGACAGTGAGCCATACTAGTGACATGTGGTGATTGGCCCATTTATCTCCAGGCATTCAAATTGTCTATTTCTTCCTCATGCTGATGCATGTAATTTAGTAGTTGTAGGTACAAACTGGATGATGAAACACCCCCAAGTTTCCAATTTACTTCTTACATTTCTCTTCAGTTATTCAAAGATACTCAACTGTATCTTACACAAGCCCCATAATGTAGAAGAGGACAACATAGGAGGACATATGCATACATTTTTACACAAAGAAACAGCTTTCTCAATGCACTTGACAATAATGTGTCAGGAAACCTGAAATTTTGCTGTAGTGCTACAGAACGCAGCAGGCCCTTTAAAGACTTTAAAATGCAACAGAAACGTAAGCAAAGACATTCAGATACCCTTGTGCTTGGAGGCTGGGGAACTGAAGACACTGCCTAAGACACATTCTTCTTATCCTGATGGCTTTGCTTCAGGCTCACTGAATTCTAAGTGAATTTATGAAGTATATTTGGTTTTGCCATGCTAGAACCATCTTTTGTAATTATTTCTAGATGCAGCTCTGAAATTATTCAGAATTGGAAGAGTGACCTAGTGATAAACAACTCGCATTTTCCATTGAAAGCTGTGAGTCTAGGGGGTTGGTCTTACAGAACAGATAGTCTAGTAAATTTTTTGAGGTGGATTCTGTCATTTGATGGCCATGTCACAGCTGGTTTTGAGCAGGGAGAGGTTGTTGACTTGAAACTATTACTTCTGCAGCTGGGAGGGCTGGTTCTGCACCACTCTCTTAGACGACACTAGAGCTTTGCATGGAGAAAAACCCTCAGTGCAGAACAGTGGAATTAAGCTGTCAGTACTGACCTTTAAGAACTAAAAAATTTCTGTCCCTGAGAGCGCCTCACAGAACTCAAGAGTGTTTTTGTATGATAGCCACTTGAACGCAGTCAGTGATATCTGGATGCGTCATAAGTGTGTATTTACTCTTAAACTATGGAGAGAATAGCTACTTTAGATTGTCAGGGCAAAGACATCTGTGCATACACTGGCTGCAGGCAATTTACTATGGATAATATTTCAGAAAAGTGCTCTTGCGCTGCTATTCAGTGAGATTTGCATGTCTGTGAAACGTTGTATTATCTTCCTGATTCATTTTCTCCTCTTATGAATGGGGCACTCTCCACATTTGCCTCAATGAAGGCTTTGTTTTTGTCTTCAACATTCAGCACAAACTTTCCGGTGATCACAATGAAAAATGCTGTCATAACAGAGATTTTTCTTCTCAGAATGCCGGTGTAGGCATATTGCTTACTGGCGGATGGAGCTGAGCATTTACTGAAAGCATTTCGATAAATCCACTAGCTTTTTCCTCTACGGGACCTGATGTGTGTGCCCCACCTGTAATGCTTTTGGAAAGATTATTCTGATATTATGTTTGAGACTTGAGGACTTTTCACTTTTCTGTTGGATGCTTGGCTCTATCAGGTATTGCATACTTTTTTTCTTTGCTCCACACAGGATAAACAGGGAGGCTTGTCCAAGGCCACAAAGCATCAGTGGCAGTGCTCAGTCCTATCACCTTGTAAAAAGAAGGGACGAGGAGTGGTTTAACATTGCAACAATTGGTATTATAATCTGTCACACTGTTAACTGATTTGGGATTACACATTCAGAGATCAAGGGGACCTCATAGGAAAGTATATTTAATTGATAAACTCTCCGTCTTTGGTAATGCAGAGAAACTCGGTGGAGAAACAAGAACTTAAACTCAAGGGGAGTTATCATATGGGGACTTCTTGTAGATATGTCTCGAAAGTATTTTCTAATAGTAGGATAAATAACATGGGTGACTGCTCCCAGAGTCTGTATTGATGTGCTGAGATGTTTAATTTTCTGTGAATGAGTTACATAGATAATAAAGACATACAATGATAATAAGCTTTCTTTTTTTTGAACTCTCTGCCACACTGCGGATTCAGTCTGGGGGAAGGAGGTTATATATGGCATTTTTCTGTTCGGTAATGGAAATTATTGTCTGACTTTTCTACAGTGGTGGTTTTCTAATTGTTGGAAGTAATTTGCCTAGATGGATGCTCTCTGTTCCATTCATTTAATGTGACTTAATTTCATAACACTACAGGCTTTATCAGTAGTCAAAATAACCCCTGGAAAACCCCCAGGAGGCATAAATGCTTGTCGAGTTTAGCCCGTGAGGCTGGATGATGCTGCTTCATGAAAAATGAAGTAATTGTTTTGAGAGAAGGAACCATATGAAAATGACTGGGTTTATCAGAATTCTTTTGTCTTTCATCAGATGTGTTATTTATCTGTAACTTGGCTTTTATTTTTATGTTTCTCACAATGCCTTTTTTTGTGTCTCTGGTAATACAGGACTACTGTAAGACTTCCCTAAGCCTATCCTACAAAATATCATACAGTTAGCTACCCATTAAAAAACTCTCACCTCATTTTTTTATCGGATTGAATTTGGGATATTACATATTTGCAAAGATACACATAAAGGGACAGATGTTTTCTGTTTCAACATTGTGCTGGAAGCGTCAGTTTATGTAAGATTATAAAAGCTGTTTGTGTTGGTTGGTTGTTTTTTTTTTCCCCGAAAGAGAATTTCTTTCTAGTTATGTACAAGTATCCTTAAGTGTTCTTCTCTGCGTAACCAGTATGGTTGTTCTCATTAGCTTTCTCTACATACCATGTATAGTTGTTTGCAATAGCTATAGCTAAGGAATTGCGTGTAGTTAGGAATGTTCTCTGGAATAGCTTTTCTCCCTTAGACGTGGTAACATACACTCCCAGTTCTGCTCTAGAACCCATTTACACCAATAGCAGCAGCCTGTCAGTCAGCTGCCTTGCTACCCCAGCACTCAGAGTCTGTGATACGAGCACCCTGTGGCCACAGCGAGTGCGGCTCCTGCGCAGGGCTCAGGGCTCCTGGCATGCTCGGCTGCTCTGGGCATGTCGCGGGAGTGACCTTGGCCTCGCTCACTGATGTCCCTAGGCGCACCGCGGCCGGGCGCCCAGCCGCCGTGCGCTGTGTGTCACGCTGGAAAAGCCTGGCACTGAAGTACGCCGGCTCACTCCTGCGCACTGCAGCCCCAGTAGCCGCTGCTGCCCTGCTTTGGAGAGAGCGTCCCTGGCCATTCGCTCTTCCCAGTGACTGCAGGATGGTCTGTGCAGCCTCCTTGCGCTTGGGCCTGTTTGTCAGCTCCGCGGAGCAGACCGCCCTGCCCCGCGACACCGTGCGGCAGCGGCAGGCAGGGGGCCGCCCGCGGTGACTGGGGCCGAGGGGCGCTGCGGGCAAGCGGATGACGCATGCGTACTTTCGCTAAGGGTGCGTACCGTTGCCGGCCCTCCCGTCGCGCATGCGCCCTGTCATCTGATTGGGCCACATTTTGCGCTACGTGATGGTGACGCGGCGCTGCAGCTAGGCGTTGCGGTTTTCACATGCGTAGACGGCCATACGGCGCGTGCGCGTTTCGGGCGGCGGTTCTGGGACTGCTGCCATCTGACTCCTGCCTGCGGAGGGCCGCGTCCGGGCTCTGGCGTGCGCATCGCTGCTGCCGTGTTTGGCCGAGTTCTCCGGTGTTTGGGTGGCAGGTAAGGCAGCGCTTCTCGTGGCCACCCCGCCCCGGGGCTCAGTGGCCGGCAGCGTGGCCCGCCCCTCTTGGTCGCGCTGCCTCGGTGCGGCCGGGTACTGCGGCCCCCGCGCTCCTCGTGGGCGGGCGCGTGCGGGGTGGCACCCGCTCGGTCTGTGGCGCCCCCTGCTGCCTCGGTGCCGACGCTGCTGCGTGTCGGCGGCGGGGGCCGGGGGCGCACGGGATGCGTTGCGCATGCGCGACCAGGCCTGCGGCAGTGGCGGGCCCGGCCCGGCCCGGCCCGGCGGTCCGTAAGCGCCGCTCTGGAGGAAACCTTAGGAAATGCCTTCGTGAGGAGGTTTGCTGTGGTGGTTTAGAAGAAGCCAGCTTGGAGACCAGTACATTGTGCTGCCCACATGCAGCTATGTAACATTTATTACCCACGAGGTACAGACGCATGGTTTTGTGGTGTCTTGTCATAATTTAGGTCTCTTCATGTGTATTTTAGTGCACTAGAGCTGCCTTAGAATCATAGAATCACAGGGTGGTCTGAGTGGGAAGGGCCCTTCAAAGCCCACCCGGTCCAACCCCCCTGCAAGGAGCAGGGACATCTCCAACCGGATCGGGTTGCTCAGAGCCCCGGAATGGAATCCCTGGAATCCCTGGAATGTTTCCAGGGATGGGGCATCCACTGCCTCTCTGGGCAACCTGGGACAGTGTTCCACCACTCTCAGTGTAAAAATTTTTTTTCCTTCTGTCCAGTCTGAATCTGCCTCCGTTTTGAAACCATTACCCCTTGTCCCGTCACAGCAAACCCTGCTGAAGAGTTTCTCTCCATCTTTCTTACAAGCCTGGTCCCTTTTTTTAATGGTAGGAACAGGCAGTTTTCCTCATCTCATGACACTAACACAAAAGGAATGTAAACAGTATTTGCAATGTGAGTCATCACAGTGATGGTCATAGTTTATATGTGGTCCATTTTTACGTAAAATTAACTAATATATTTTGTCTTTTGCTTTTTAAACAGTTGTATGTTTTGTGTTTTACACTGATGAATCTTGAAAATAAAAATGTGTGTCCTATAGTAATATCAGTACTGAAAAATTTATAGGTGTTCCCTGTAAGCTTCTTTGATGCTGAATTATGGATGCGTTGAAGAAGTATCAACAAACGATTTTGTGGAGAAGGAACAAATACCTATGAAAGAAATGTACCTATGTCTGAAATTCTCAGACTGGGTGGCTTACTACAATTATAGACAAATCCTTAGGTAATCACTTGAACTATACATCATCGTACATTACAGTCATCTGGAAATAATACAGTTGTTCTTCACAGAATTCTTTTTGGGAGGAATTATAAGTTTTCTGTTTCTTATTAAAGCAAGTCATCTACAAATACAAATAAATATGTGGTTTTACCCCAGTACTTTAAAATGGAAGATAATAAAATACATGCAGTTGACCAGAGATGACTATTTGAAAGAAGTCAGAAAGGAAACCTGACCTTTGTAAGTATTTGTCCCTGTGCTAGGTACGCTATCTAGAAACTGGATACATGAAAATTATATTGTAGTGAGACTACGCTACAGTTATTGGCTTGATTCACAAAATACATAGCAGCAAAGTAAATAGATTTTCAAGATTCATTTTGGTATTTGGCAATTATGTTCTGTGCAAGAACATAATTTTTAATGTGAATGCCATTATGTTCTCAAAATTATTTTAGCCTGGAGCATTGCACATTAAAATTGTGATTCCTCAAAGTTTTTGTTGGTAGGAGCTGTAATTTAACTGAAAGTATGCTAATTACAGGTAGATCCCAAGCTGCATGTTACAGGCTTATTATTAGTCGTCTTTGAATAGCAGATTATTGAAGACATAATTGTTTTGTTCTATATGGCCATTCAGAGTATCCTAGTATAAATACAGGTGGTATTACTGTTATTGTCATGCTATGCTTGTATAACTGTGGTCATCATCAGATGCTAAATAAATATGGAGTTTTTACTCATACTAATTTATGGAAGCCATTAATGTTTTGAATGTACAGATAGAAATGATTTTGTCAATTAAATTGTTCTTAATACAAGGCATATTATTTGTAATGCATACTCATTTAATTGTAGTGAACTGTTTAAAATTATTAACACTTTTCTATACTATAGTGTTTATGCAATGGTTTACAGAAGGCATGGAATTATGTTTATTACCAACATGGAAATAAAATTTTGATCTTTATTTCTGAGCTATATTGTGTTTAAAGACTCAAAAATCTAAAGATATGTTTTCCTCTGCAGTCTAGTTATGGCACTCCTAATAAGTTCAGGGTTTCAACCATTGGGATTGGCATCTGCTGTTTCAGTGGAGAAGGAAGTCTAACTGATACAAATAAACTGACGCAGCAGGACTGTCCACAAGACAGAGGCTGTCAAAGTAATTAAAACATAATCACTTTTCCAGTCCATTCTTCTCTGTACCACGTGTCCTAAGAACATACAAAATGTCCTGCTGTGCTGGAGCTATCATCTTAAGTCTGCACCAGTGTTCTGTCCGTAACAGTGGCAATCGGAGATTATATTTAGGAGGAGCACTGAAGTCTTACCTCTTTCTGTAGTCCATTCCTCTGGTGCCCTCCAGTGTTAGGGATGTTAGAAACTGCAGGCTACTTGGGCTCGCTTTACAGAAGATAGTAGCTTTGTACCTTTCCAACTCAAAACTTTGTCCTTCATAAGATGCAGAGAATGCGACAGCATACGGTCACGTGAGGATGTAGATTTACCAAGGTTTAATGGAGATGTGGAACAGTAGCTTCTTGTCCTGTCACCATCCATATCCCTCCTGGTAGTGCCCAGGATTCTTTCAGATTTGCTCCCCTCCCCCCCAGCAGCCACTGCACATCTGGCAAGGCAAGTAAATTAAAGTCAGTTACTAAAAAGTCTCAGCTTACACGGTGTCCTTGCATGAGAAGTTTAGTAATGAAGATGAAAATAGAGTGGTGGGAACAATGCCAACAAGGTGGAAAAGAAAGGCAGACACACATGATAAAGCTGTAGAGACACACGCCTTATGATCTTCCACTTGTCTTCCCATACACGCCAGGGCCTTGCATTTGCCCTGCAAGGACCCACCTTTTTCATCTAGGTGTACCATACAGCCCCCCAGTTTGCTTTCTAATATCCTTAAATTTGGAGGCATTCTGTCACCACTGTTTGCACTTTGGTGTGCCACAAAACCCTTAATTCACATTTTGGGTCGCCCCTGAACTCTCTGTGCCTTCTGGTGAGCCTCTGTGCCCAGTGTTTGTCCTGCAGTGGGCCACAAAATTCTCCATTTAGATTTCTCCCCTCTCCCACGGTTTTCTGGGTGCTTTTTGGTGTTCTTCAAGATCAGCTGTTTTCCTTTCAGCTTGCCCCAGGAGCCCTCCTTTGCCTTTCAGTGCCCCAGAAAGGGAGCCTGCAGCCCATCGCTCCAGGAGCCAACTGACCAACCGTTCCCTGCTCGACCAACAAGCGTGGCTCCGGGAACGACCACTGAGGTGTCCCGGGGCAGGCTCCGAGCCCTGGAGTACACTCCTGGGACTTGTTACACGTGGACTGAATAAACGCTCGCTGTCTCCTTTGACTTCATGGCTGCGTTTGCGCTCCCTTTGTACGGGGCCAGGGGCTGTGAAGAGCCCAGGGGAGGAGGTGATGCAGTGCGGGAATCAGGCGCTGGCCCCCAGTTCCTGGCGGGCTCCAGCTGTGGGCGGGGGCTGGAGCAGCCCCGGGTGGGGGGAGTGAGGCTGATGGCGACGGCCCCTCCCTGTAAAGGGGCGGGTGCCGGGGGAGGGGCTGTGACTGGTGCGCTCCGCCCCTGACCAGACTGGTGGTCTGGTGCCGGCTCCAGAGGAGATAAAGGTCTGAGCTGTAGCCCCAGGCAAGAACTCCTCTAGTTCCAGTCTGTTCTCTGAAAACCCACAATGGAGCAGTGACACGGTGAGCGTATCGGTATATCGGCTTGTGACGTTGATCATGTGATTACCGCATGAATAGAGGTGGCTTTTCTGAGACTTGTTTATCAAGGAATGAAGAAAGTTAAGGGTGTAGGGAGTCTCATGCATACCTGTACCATTGCATGTAATTTGACTACGAGCCAGGCACTTTATCCCGTGAATATGACAGCCGAAGTGAGCCGCCTTTTGAGCTCTCCTGCTGGCAGTGTGGCTGCGTAGCAGTGATCTCCCCCCTGAGCTGGGATGCCTCTGAAGGCAGCGGTAAGCAACTGGTATAATGTGTAACCTTGTAGTAGGATAGCTTTGATTCTGTTGTGGGAACTTTGATTGCATGTTGAATTGACACTAATTAAACCTGATTAATCCATGTAACTATTCAGAATTAATTATTATAAACTCTGTATAGATAATTCCACTAGCCATAAATAGTTGTCCACATCAGAGACCTAGCTGCACCTAAGCTCCATCAGGACTTTGAAAAGCAAAGTAGTCCACTCTGAAACGCACGACTCAATGGGAGGGTCTTCCTTACCCTTCTGCATCTCCAGTCTCTGTATGAGTCATTCTAATTCGATTCTAATTCAATTTTCCTTTGTACATTCTTGCATCCAGTAATTAATAGAGTGAACCTTGCCATCAAACTTTGTTAAGCTGCACTTTTACAACGTTGCATTAAACCCACTTTTGCTAGTACCTTTGATAGTGGTTCTTCAAGTGATCTAAATCACCAAA
Organism: Tetrax tetrax; assembly: GCA_009806455.1. NCBI lineage: Eukaryota > Metazoa > Chordata > Aves > Otidiformes > Otididae > Tetrax > Tetrax tetrax. The sequence continues at coordinate 107,774 of WHYT01000015.1, forward strand.
TCGCCGTAGTCCTCAGGATCCTAAATCAGGATTCGCTGCAAGGGGCTGGGGCCGTCCTGCCGCGGGTGGCCCGCTCTGTTGGGGGGTGGGGGCCAGGATAGCTTAGCGCCAGGAGTGGGGCTTGGCGGCAGACGGTGAGGGTCGAG
>WHYT01000016.1:0-44381 GCA_009806455.1 Tetrax tetrax
GTGCCGCTGTCCCAGCCCGGTCCGGACGGGGGTTGCCGGCGGTGTCCGCCAGGGGGCGCGAGCGGGGGGGCGGCGAGGAGGCGGGGCCGCTCTGCGCTGCATCCGGTAGCGGCGCGGCAATGGCGGTGGCGGCGCTGCGGCTGCTGAGCCCGGCGGCGCGGCGGGCGGCGGGCGGGTAACGGGCACCGGGGCCTTGGTCATCACCCTGGGGCCGGGCGGGGAGAGCCGGGTGGGAGCCCAGGGGCAGTGGCAGTGGCCGTGGGGGGCGGCCGGGGGTCGCTGTGGGGTGTCCGTGGGGGCTGGCGGCGAGTCCCGCGCGTCCCAGCCGCTGCCCGTCCCCGCAGGGCGCCATGCCGGGCTCATCGCCTCACACCGGCGGACGACGAGCTCTACCAGCGGACGCGGGTGACGGTGCTGGAGCCGGAGTCCCCCGGCACCATGTTCATCGAGGGCTACACCACGCGCGGCTTCAGCATCAACGGGGACCTGGTGGTGGGGCCCTGCGCCATCCTGCCCCGCGCCATCCTGCAGTGGAACGTGAGTGCCCGGCTGGGCTGGGGCTGCTCGGCACCCCGGGGGGGGCCCTGCCCCCTCAGCGCCCTCCGTGTCCCCGCAGGTCGGCTCCTTCAGGGACATCTCACACGAGAGCCTGGCGCTGTTCCGGCTGCTGGAGCCCCACATAGGTACGTGGGGTGGCTGGGGTCACAGCTCTGCCCCAGCGCTCCCCGCAGTGCCCTGCCGGCGTTTCAGGGGAAGGGGCTGCTCCCTGGCATCCTTCTGCTCTGCAGCGGGGCGCGAGGGGCACGGAGGGGCGGGTTCCCCCCTCATTTGGGCCCCTGTCGGGGAGCTGCTGGTCCCTGCGGGGAGGGCAGGTCTGGGCCGAGGCAGCCCTGCCCACCCACCCACCCACCCGCGGTCTTGTCCTGGTTGCAGAGATCCTGGTGCTGGGCACGGGAGACAGGGTGGAGCGGCTCCACCCCGCCGTGCTGAAGCAGATGCGGGAGTGCGGGATCGCTGTGGAGGTGCAGGACACGGTGAGGAGGGGTGTGCACAGGCAGCACCCCAGTGAAAGGGCAGGACTGGGAGTCCCCTGCTGCAGCCTGGGGCTCTGCCTGCTTGGGGACAGGCGGGGGAGGGGTGTTGTGTGCCCTGTGGGGAGGGGTCGCGACTCCTGCCCAAGGGCTGGGCCTTCACTCTCTCCCTTTTCTATTTCACAGCCAAACGCGTGCGCAACCTTCAACTTCCTAACAAGTGAAAAGCGCATGGCAGCTGCTGGGCTCATCCCTCCGCGGGGCACCTACGTGGGGGTAGGCGCTGCTGGCCACGGGCTGAGCAGCCCTTCCCTGCCTGGAGCCTCGAGCCATCACCACTCCAGGCGGAGAAACGCTTTGGACTGAACAGTGGGAGCCCGGCTGCGGCTGGATGGTGGCTCTCTGCACACAGGAGGGTGTTGTGAAATGCTCAGGCTTGGCTCTTCCCTGGAGTACCTGGCTTCCTATCCGCCTTGCCCAATGCTGGGGGGACACGCCACACTGTGGGACACGCCACGAGGCCCGAGCATTGCTGGTGGCACCGCACCCACGGCCCTGCTGCTCTGCCATGGCAGCGAGAAGGCATTGCCCTGAGGCAGGGTGGAGGCTGGTGGGGTGAGCTGCACACCCCGGGCACGTTTTGGGCTCCAGAAGGAAAATACATGTAAATTGGAAGTACGAGGCAGTTGTGTGTTGGTTAATGCACAGCAGAGCGAGGCTGTAACGCCCCGTCGGGCTGTGTGTGCTCGCTGCCCGACGCGAGCTGGGTGAGCAGTGGCAGGGGGCTGTGGGTCAGCTGCCACAGCTCTCCGGGCAGCACGTGTGCCCTCGGGGCCACCACCTGCCAGCAGCTCGCTGGGCACAGCTGGCACCAGCAGCTGGTGCATCCCAGCTGGTGCTGGCTCGCCCTGGGCTCTCCTGGGGGGTTTTGTACCCCCCCGCAGCACCGGTGCCCCTTGCGAAGCCTTGAGCCGCAATCAGTGCCCGCTCGGTTCTGGGTGCTGCACCGCGTCTCCCCGCAGGCTCACAGCTCAGGCGGGGGACAGAGAGAGCGTCACTGTCCCACTGCTGCCCCTTGCCACCCCTGGGGCTGGCGTAGGAGGCCACGTACCTCAGCTCGGCCTCTGGGCCCAAGCTGGGAGGATGCAGCTGCAGCTCCCAGGCTGTGACACAGTTTTGCTTAATGAGCCACCTGCATTAATGACTGTTTGACACCGACTTGAGTATGTCGTAACTCAAGGCTATGGTTTTAGCACATGTAAATCTAATTTGACATCACCGTGGTGCAGAGTTTTTTTTCAGGCAACAACATCAGAGACACAAAACACTGATAGCAAACACACTCTTCAGCACGAGCCGGAGTGCAGGATGTTTAGGGGCAGGAGAAAGGGCATTGGTGAGGACCTGGCATGTTGGAGGAGCTGCAGGGCAGCACGTTTTCAGGGTGTGTGTGCATGTACAGACACAAGCACCTACGTGCTTATCAGAAAAGTTTTTTTTTAAACACCCCACAGGGCAGTATCCACTCAGCCCTGTCAAGGAGCTGCCCCCTCCCCATGCCCCCTCACAGGCACACAGTGTCCCTTTTGGGGACAGCACCTGCTCCTGAGAGGGTGCAGGAAGCAAAGGAGAGCACCAAGGAAGGAGAACAAGGGCAGTACACAAGGAAGAGGGGCTCCAGGCTGACGCTAATTGCACATATTTTCCTCTTTTATTGTAAAACACGGCCACCGCGTGCAAGGCTCCAGGCACCAGCCCAGGATCGCTGCTCCTGGGCGGTGGGTGGGCCCTCTTGGGTGGTGATGAAGCAGCCACGGGACACAGGGAGCTACAGGCAGCCCACAGAGTAACAGCACTTCTGCAGCAAGAGCAGCTCCCGCACGGGGCGGCGCAGGGCTGAGTGGCGTGATGACGGATACAGACAGACCTCTCCTTCAGAAGAGGCGTTTCTCGTACCTGTGAGGGGAGCAGCAAACCAGAGAGCCCTTTTACCGACCCACCTCAGCCAGGGCGAGGACCGGAGGCACAGCTCGGAACAGCTCCTGGCCTGCTGCGGGGAAGGGCCCCGGCGCAGCGGCAGGGAGCAGCTCGTCTGCTCGTGCCCTGCTGCGAGAGGAGCGCCGGCCCACTCCGCTCAGCACTGCTGAGCCAGCAGCGTGCCAAGCCCGCAGCAGGGCTGAGGCACACGACAGCTGCGCTTAGCTGCCCTCCACGCCCACCCCAGGGAGAGAGGGGTCCTCTTCAGAAGCACTTACGAATGAAGGCCATGCACCCCTCCTTCCACCTGGGCAGATGTTGTCCTCTTCTCAAACTTCAGCTCTCCCGAGTACATCATGGCTCTGAGGGGGAAGGACACCCGTCACAAGCCAGCCGGGGCCAGGGAAGAGCGCTCTGGCACACGCTCAGCTGGAGCCACTGGGATGAGGGACACTGGTTCCTTCAGTTGCGTCCAGAAAGGTCTTTGCTGTGCTCCCAAGAGCCAGGCAGAGTAAGGTAACCCCAACATTTTAAGCCCAGCCAGCTGAATGTGCCACAAGAGACCACACTCCTGCATCCCCGGGGCTGGCAAATTACGACACAAGTGGCCACCGCAGATGAGGGGAGAGGGCTACAGCGAGGCCAGAGCACGCAGAGCACGCTGCAGCACGGGTGCAGCTTGCCCAAGGAACCCAAACGGCAGCACCGTGGCCTAACCAGAGCACAAGCAGGGGGAAGCACTCACCGGACTTGGGTCAGGCTCTTGGCACCAATATCCTGGCAGGAATGCTGGATCCCGGCAATCAGGTATGGAATGAACTTGTGGATAGAGCCCTTGTCCTGCACTGCACCAGAGACCCCCTGGGCCACTTTGATTTTGTCTGTCTCACTGCACGAGAGCACAAATCAAGGAAGTCTGTGAAGCAGAGAAGCCCCAAAAGCTTGATCTGCTGCCCCGAAGCACCATCTCTCACCTGAAATACCGGTTCTGGCTGCCCAGGTTCTTGTCCATGGCATCCAATGAGCCCATGCCACGGTATTTCTTCAGCCTAATTCCGTCCGAGAAGAAGTACTCGCCTGGCGCCTCCGTGGTGGCAGCCAGGAGAGAGCCCATCATCACTGCCACGAGAGATCACCAAGAGCAGCAATCAGCAGCTGTGGCCGTAAAAACCCTCGGGGTCCCTGGGCGCAGCGCTGTGCCGGACCCCCCCGTTCCCCCAGCCACCCACAGGTACGTGCCCTCGCGCCCAGAATCCCACACCATACGGAAACCTTTCCTAGGAGACGCCCTCCGACGCGCACGACCCGGCCGGCCGACGCGCTGCTCACCTGTGGAAGCCCCCAGCGCCAGGGCCTTTGCAATGTGCCCAACCGTCTGGATCCCTCCGTCCGCGATCACGGGGACGCCGAATCTCCTGGCGTATTCGGACACCTTGTACACCGCCGTGGCCTGGGGGCGGCCGCACGCCAGCACTGCAGGCAGGGAGAGAGCAGAGGAAGGGTCAGCTCCCACGCAGCAGCGCGTTCCCTCCCCAGCAGGCCCTTGTAGGCTTCCAGCACACGCATGCTCCAGCACTCGGGAACGCACAGATTCCTGGATGCTCCTTCCCTGGGCCGAGTTGCAAGAGAAGCGGATGCCCAGGAGATGCCTGCTGGGACATCCTCTCGGCCCTCAACTCCAAAAAGCTGTGGGTGACCTCGGGACTGGGGTCTTTGACCAAACACCCGGGATGAGTGGAGACTCGCGGTTCGTCCTGGCGCACAGCAGACGTGTGGGGAGCTTGGGAAGGAAGCGGAGCAGATTCCAAAAGCCCCTCTCCAGAGCATCCCTGGCACGTAGCCATGTCCCACCGCTCGCTCCCTGCTAGCGGTGCCAGACCCCTCTCTGCATACCCAGCAGCTGTACGCTGTGCGTGGAAAGGCAGCTGGCTGGTACGTGTGTATATATTTATATTTATATATACACATCTGCACACAAACACACACACACACACATGCAGCAGTGGAAAAGGAAACGGGGAGGATGATTTGATGGCTTACGGGAAATAAATTATGTTCCTGCCCTGCAACACAGCAAGGATTCTGTCACGTTTAGCTGCCCCGTGGGAAGGGATTTATTAGCTTTGGATTCACCTGCCCTTCCCAGTCGGTAGCAGTTAGAGGCTTCCCATTGTGCGAGGGAAAACCAGCACAGGGCACGTCTTGTAACGCATTTATCAGCCACAGGCATGCAAGTACGCCGAGATAAGCTTCTCTCAGGGAGACTTCCCTTCCCCACAATTAACTGGAAGCCTTTTCTCCGGTCACGGTTAGTCCGATGCACCAGGTAGGATTACGGCCATGCAGGATTAGTACTCGGGAGCGTGAGCGCCAGGAGTGGTTTAGCCGCCCGCAGCAGCGCTGGCAGCGCGCATCCCTGGCGCAGGTTTGCCAAGGCCGGGAGCCTGCAGTTGCTCCGCTCCCAGTGCTCAGCAGCAGCTGCTGAGGGAAGCCAGCCTCCGGGCTGAGACTGCGAAAGAACCCATTTTAACTGAATAAAACTGGGCTTTAAGCTAGGGCTCAGCCAGGCAGGGAGGGTCTGCCAGCTATAACATGAACGCTGTTAGTCTTAAAGAGATGGTCTCGCTCTGTACCGCACTGCTGAAGGGAAGAGCTCTGCGGAGAGAAGCACCTGATTTTGGAGGGTTTACAGCCCAGGGCCTACGGGATTGTGCCCCAGACAGTGCGGGGCCTGCAGGAACCTTGCAAGAGCCACCACGGAGACCAGCCCTTTAAGGAACAGCTTGGCTCAGGGTCCTTGGGAGCATCGCACCGTTCCGACCGTCCCAGTGCCCAGCGCCACAGCTTCAGAGCACAGGCTTCCAAAGCAGGGATCAGAGCACACACACGCCGAGCGGTCTGCGTGAGGGTTTGTCTTTTGTAGCCTGTCTGCAAAGGGTGGCCCTACAAAATCATCTGCTAGAGAAAACCTTCCGGGATCTTCAACAGGAACCTCTTTCCCTTTGAGGTGTGTCAAAACTAGCAGAAAGGGCAAAGCCCAAGGCTCGCCTCGGGCGGCCGCTCGATCCGGTAGCATCGGAGGAGTACGGAGCAGCCAGCGCTGCGCCCCGTGCTGGCAGGGGAAGAGCCCTTGCTCTCCACAGGCGTCAGAGGGGAAAGATGTGGTTCTGGCACGCAGCTGCCAAGGTGGCCGCACGCTGTTAAGTCCCTCTGTGACCCCAGGGGAGCGAGCGTCCAGTGAAGCTTGGCCAGGGCACAACTTCCCCACAACTGGGGCCAGATTTAGAGCAGGATGGAGGACTGCTCAGGGATCACCTCCCAGCGCGGGATCAGCGGGGGCATGCCCGGCCAGAGAGCCAGAGATGCAGTCAGAAAGCCCAGTCAAGCTCCTAACTGGATTTTGGAGTGGAGGGTGGACAGGCCTGAGTGCCCTCAGCTTTGACAGTTCAGACCCTGCTTTAGGAATTCAGAAAGGCTTCTCAGCTTCCATTTCAGATTTCCAAACCAGTATCCAAAGCCACAAAACCCCAAGTGCATCTACAGCTAAATTATTCTCAAACAAGCAGTAGGGCCATGTGCAGCCAAATCAGGGTCCTGCTTCAAGACACGTAATTAGGGTTGGGAACAGGGCAAGTGACTTACTATAGGTGCCCGTGACAGTAGAAGGGCATTTGGGGCTGTGGGACTTTAGGTCTGGAGGGATCTTTGGAGCAGCTAAACAAAAACAAACACACACATTTTAGAGACAGAAGAACAGCAGCAGAACAAAGGACCCCAGCAGTGACCTACTACTGGGCAGAGCATATGGTGTGGGACAGAGCTGATCTCGCAAACCCTTCCTAGCCCGAGCCAAGCCAGAGGCCAGATCCAAGCCAGTCCGGCCCGGCTGTGCACAGCACATGCTCGCCCTACCGCAGCAGCCACGCAGAGAGGCGAGCCCTAACCCAAAGAGCCAGAGTTCTTGCCCTACGAGGGACAAAAACCTGGGGAGCTGCGGTCAAGAGTTTTGCAACCATGTCTCCCGCAAAGCGCCACATTCCACCTCTGCTCTATTCCTTTCCCAAAACCAGCACCCAACCCCACCTCCCGCAGCAGCCAGGAGAGGCACCTTCTGGAGACGTTCACCCTGCTGCAGAACGGAGCAGGCCCCAGCGGGTCCTGCGCCTCGGCGCCAGAGGAGGTCGCGTGCACCCTGGTTCTGCTCCGGCTATGAAAGCGTCAGCCCAAGGACACCGCAGCCTCCCCAGGAAGGTCGCCCACACAGACCGCCCTAAAGCCCCCCGCAGCCAGCACGCTCCCACGGCGGGCAAGGCAGCCTACGTGTGGGGCTGCTCGAAGGTGCTGCTCTGGATTTGGCAGAGCTAACGCAGCGCCTCTGGCCGTCAGCTACGCTCTTGCTGCCTCCCGTGGCAAGGACCGAGGAGCGAAGCAGAGAAGGGCCGTGTTTGTGGGCTGCAGCGCCTCGCTCCACCTCTCTGCACCTCACCTGCCACGTTCAAAACACGAGGACTGAGCCTGTCCTCAAGGCAGTCTTTCTCCAGGCCCCGGGGACGCCCCTCTCTGCCGTTCAGCTCAGGGCAACAGGGCCTCTGCCTCACACAAGCTCCAGCTAACCCCAGAGACAGCAGCCAAAAATCCCATTTCGGCCTGGAAATGGCAGAAAGGCATCGAGCCCAGCGGACCAATTGTCAAGCGTCGCACACATCGCTGCCAGAGGGAAGGGGAGCGCGGACAGCCCGTTGCGCTCCACCCCTCAGCACCGGGGATCCGATAAGCCCCTCTCCCTGCAGAGCTGCCCGCCAGCCCCATCCCACACCGAGCCAGCGGCTCCTCTCGGGCAAAGCTGCGCGTGCCACACCTGCTCTACTCAGCCTCGGTCAGTACTGGGAAATGCCTTTGCTGCTGCTGCCACCCCAGAGCTTTGACCCAGGTGACGAGAACGTCCTGGACGAAGGGGGTGAAAGATGGCTTGCTGGTGGACACTGCCCTTACAACGGGAGAAGTCCGTCCCGGCTGTGCTGCTTTTCAGCAGGGAATCTCTACTGAACAGATGTCTTCAGCCAGTTTAGGAGATGGCTGATCTCTCTCACCTTCCTGCGTGATGCAGATGGAGCCACTGCCCATCCCGACTCTCAGGGCATCGACCCCTGCGTCAATGAGGTTCTTGGCCTGAGCAGCAGTCACAACTGTGGGGAGCAGAAACTGGTTTGAAGAGAGACAAGCAGATTTACGCGCGACACTGCTCTGCCCTGGTACTGTGTGGCTGCAAACATCCCCTACCCAGGGCACAGCCGTACACCTGTGTCAGAGCCAGGCCTGGCTCTCTGCTGCGACCAGCCCGATCTGCAAAAGCAGCAGCGAGCTCCTGTCCCAGCTGTCCCCAGTGCATGAGGTGACACTGGTCCTTCAGGCTACTCTGCAACACACTTACACCCAAAGGCTGAGGTAGGAGAGGTCACCGCATGGTGCCAAGCGCTCTTTGGGCCACATCAGGTAGCGAGGGCAGAGCACAGGCTACCAGCAGCACCAGTGACACACTAGCCAGGTAAAGACAAGGACTGCTGAACTCTCCTGTCAAGAGGCAGGGAAAATTTCCATTAGATTTCCACATTAAGCAATATTCATTATTATCCAAAATTTTCAAATGGTGTGTAAAGGAAGCTAATGCCTAACGGGCTACAGAGGGCTGAAGCACACTGTGCTGCAAAACAAAGGTTTCAAATTTGCAGCTGTGGCAGCAGCAGGGTACTGCTCTGCATCTGCGGTGGTCTTGCTCTGTTCCACAAGCCCAGGGAAGCCATTTCAAGTTCACAGACTTCTATCAAAGAGGATAATTTCATCCACGTCCCTGCAGCTCCCTCTATGTCTAAGCAGCAAACATACTTCAAAACCAAGAACAATCTTGAACACATGCCTACCGTTTCCTCCAATAACTTGCAAGTTGGGATATTTCTCCTTAATATATTTTATCATATTGATCTGGAAGATGGAGTTCCCCTGAGAGGAATCCTGCAACAGAAAGAAAACCAATTTCAACCATAATTTCTACAAAAGATTATAAATGCAGCTCCAGAAGAGCCCCAGGTCTTCACTCTGCTCACTGTGGTCTCTGTGGGCAGAACGACACCTCAAACCAAGCACAGAACCAGAGGAGAAGCTGCTGCCAAGTCAGTAATGTACCCTCTGTATGGAAGGCAATTTACCGTAAAGACTTCAGTAAAATCCTTCATGTTTAAATCCTGCAGCTTCTGCAGCAGGCAACAGCCAGAGGAAACCCTGGCTGAGGGTAGGAACCGTCTGGCTCTACCACCAGGACACCGTCAGCCCTGTCTCAAACTACAGGTGACACAGCGAATGCTCCTCGTGGAACCCGGGAGGGCTGGGGCGGGGACGCACCCCTCCCTGCAGCGCAGCGGAAACACCAGACGTCGACCGCTGAGCGCCCAGGCCCTGCCAGCCCCCATGGCCTGGCCGACTCGCAGTGGCTGTTCGACATTTCCAGCTGCAACGCTGCTCAGCCGTGCCCTCAGAGCACGGTGGGCTCGCAAGCTAACGATTGAGGAGAAAGCTACATGCAAACGAAGGCAGCGGTGGCCGTGCCCAAAAGCTTACAGGCCAGCAGGGGAGACCAGCAGCGCAGCTCTGGGCTGACTGCTCCTGAACATCAGGCAGTAACAAACACCAAGCAGCTGAATGGAAACTGTAAGAAGCCAAATACTCAAAACGAGTTAGAAGCACCGGAGGTGACGGCGACAGACTGCAAGAAGCATTTGCAGAAGACTCTGTATTAACTGGGAGTGTTTCTCTTCGCGGCCTTCAGGGCTTCGATGCGCCCCACGTACTCCCTCAAGGTCAGTAAGTTCCCAGGCAGGAAGAATCCCTCTTATTTGAGGACTCCAACCTGAACGAGACTGAGAGGTCAACAAACTGCCACATTCTAACACAAAAGGACCCGTAACGAAGACAGCAAGTGCCACGCTGCTGCCCCACTGTCAGAGAGATTCATTCAAACCAGATCCCCAGCCCGCCCGCAGCCCCCAGGCCAACGCGAGGCCCGCGAGCGGCTCACCAGCACCACCGCGTCCACGCCAGCCTGCACCAGGAGGTCCAGCCGGTACTTGTCATCTTCGTGGGTCCCGATAGCGGCACCACAGAGCAGCTGCTTCTTGGAATCCTTAGAAGCCAGAGGGTAGTCCCGGTTCTTCTTGAGATCGGTGCGGGCAATTATAGCCACCAGCTCGTCATCTTCGTTAACAATTGGCAGCTTGCCTTCAAACAAAGAGAAGGAACATCACTGAAGGTTTCTGCAGGAGACAGACGTTTGGCCGGAGCAGTGCAGCAGACCAGGAGCATCAGGCAGGCAGCAACTGGCACAAGGTGGAGACTCAAAGAGGTGTGTTACCAAATCTTGCTTGGCCACAGATGCCAGCAGCCCTGGCTCAGGAAATAGGAGCAAGGAGTTTGCAGGACTGGAGAAGGACTCAGTATTTTCACAATGACCATAGAAAAAGTGTGAAATTTTTAATAATTAGACCCACAAGACTGTGTTAAAAGTCAAACTACCAAACCCTACCAGAGCTGAACTGAGTGCCAAAATGCGAAGGCCAGGACAGAAAACTGAAGATGTGTGGTTGGACAGCCAGGTGCTCTTCAGCTCCTGGGCTGCCAAGAATCCCTCAACTTCAAACAGATTTGAGGTGAACACATGTGAACTCTGTACCCTGGCAGAGCGCTGCGGGCACTCTCTCCTCAGCGTCCTCTCCTCGTGCTGGAAGGCAGCCCCCCCGTGTCCCACCCACGCAGGGGTGCGTGCGTGCCCACAGTCACCCACTCCCAGCCCAGTGCTTCCACGGCTCGCGTCACGGGCGTTCGCAGGTACCTTTTTTACTCCTTTGCAGAATTTCATTCGCTTCTTTCAACATGACGCCAGCCGGGGCCACAACCAGATCCTCCCGCTTTGTCATAATCTAGTGGGAGAGAGAAGATAAAAAGTCACAAGAACTCCTTCGCACTGCTCTGAAAATACCGAACCCCTCTGCCCACGTGAAACGCTCCGCAGCAGTCACGTGGGAGTGCTCTACAGACAGAGGAGCCCATAGCGCAGCAACACACCTCCAGAAACACACAGGAGCAGCCTTCAATGTGCTGTTCCCATGCAAGCAGCGGCCAGCAGCCCCTAAACCCATCGGTGTAGTGAAAACAGGAGATGGCAGAGGGCCCCAGCAAGCCGAGGGAGAGCACCTAGAAGCAAGGGACGACTCTCAGATGACCCTTGCTTGGGATGTCACCCAAAGAGCCCTCCCTTTTAATAGAGCACAGGCAAATAAGGGCTGGAGACACCTCCAGAGTCCCATGCTCTTCTGGCAGAAATGCTACCCCCAAGCTCATTTGCAGGCAGCGATCCCCGGCACACGGGCTCTGGAAGGGCTCTGCCCAGAATAACCCACCACTGCTGCTGGCAAGGTCAACGGGGCAAAGGAGTCGCTTCGATCCAAACAAACACGCTCACCCACGCTCGCTCTTGACAAACAAGCACCACAACAGCGGAAAGGCAAGGGGCAACGGACACAAGCTGGAACACGGGAACATCTGAGGTGGTACACAGAGGAAAACTTTTACCACACCAGCGGTCAAGCGCTGGAAGAGCAGCCCAGAGAGGCAGTGAAATCTCTCCGTCCTTGGAGACGCAGGCACAGCCCCACGCAACCTACTCCAGCTGCGCGCACCTCAAGCAGAAGGCTTGACAAAAAGACCTCGAGGTCCCTTCCCACTCGCAGCGTCCTGCGATCACACAGCTCACGTGGGACGTTCTCATGAAAGGTTACTCGAGAAGGCCAGGCAAAGCTAAGAGGGAATGCTCTCTGACCCTCAAGAAAGGAGATTAGTTGCATGCAACAAAGAAAAGAGGGAATGTTTTAACTATTTATGCCATAAGAACAGATATTTTGCATCAGGAAAGAGGTTTACCCTGCCTGCCTCCACTCAAAATCCTGTCTGTGACAGGATTCACATCTCAGGAAAAGCCTGAGGCATCACAGACACATCCCGAGACATTCCCTAAGCCTGTGGGATCCATGACCTTCCCGAGCTACAGGAGACCTCTGGGTTTAACCAGATGGCAACGAATGGCTCAGCAAGACGTCTGCTGGACGGCGAGTGGGGAGAAACGTAGGAGACCATTCACGTCACCAGACTTGCCTGGTGACAGAGGCAAGCACCAAACGCTAACAGCAGCAAGCTTCCAACTTGGCAGCACGGAATGATCCACACGAAAGATGAGAGGACGCTCTCGTCTGGCTCCTCTGAATGGGCCAGCATCGCTTCAAAGGGCCGTGTGCACTTTTATAACCTGCTCCTGGTTTAAGATTCTCGTTGCAGGTATTTATAGGCGATTTCAAACCAAACAGGGATGAGCATGTGATAGCAGGTTTGGTCAGCAAGAGCTAAAAATAGTCATGAGTCAAGAGCAGAGGCTGGCCGAGCGGTGGTGCAACCTGACAGCGCTGCAGATCTACGGTTACACAGATCCCGTAACAGGAATGCCAGAACCAAGGGGAATCAACATCAGCACCGCAGAGAGCGTTCGAGGGAATTCGACAGTGCAGCATCATACAGGGTAAACCACCACTCTCCAAGCCCAGGGGGTTGTTTTAAAGAGCAAGTAGCCTGGATCAGGCACACACGGAAAGGCAGTCCAGAAAAGGAAGATCAGCACTTGGAGGGCTTGCTGGGCACAGCGCAGCTGCTACAGCCCTGGCCGGTGCCAGCACGCTATGCGGGGCCAGCGCGGCAGCCAGGAACACCGGGAACTGATTACTGAACCAGGGGAGAGCACCAGCTGCAGAGAGCACGGCTTCCACAGCGCCGAAAGCCAACCCCGCAGGAGGAGCCACGTGAACGCTAATGGCACAGCCACTCTCTCATCTCTGCACTGCAGGAGTCACAGAGCGAATGAATGAGAGGCTCTCCCCTGGAAATCCATTTAGAGATGGGCCTGCAGAGTTAAAGCGGAGCTGGTCCCTCCCGCCGACGCAGCATCCTCACAGCCACGCACCCCACCCTTCTCCGTATCACAAGCCACGCTGCTTCCTAACACAACGCTCGCGTCCATCGCGTGCTCGCAAGCCCTTCTCACCTCGCCCAGAGGCAGGTCGTGCTCCGACTCTTTCAGGAAATCAATATCTCGAGACGAGATGATGCCGACCAGCTTGCCCCCCATCTTCCCGTTGTCCGTGATGGGAATCCCACAGAATCCGTGACGAGCTTTTGCCTCAAACACATCTCGCACTCGGTCGTTGGGGCTCAGCACCACGGGGTCCGTGATGAATCCTTGCTCGTATTTCTGAAAAGAAGCCGGTTCAGCGGCCAGGCTAAGCGGCACCGCCAGACCGAGCGGAAGGGGGGCGCGTGCCTGCCGGTTACTGCAGCCACCCAGCCTGGCCGCAAGCTCACCGACAGGAGGACTCCCAAACCAGCACCAAAGCTCGCCCAAGCAGCATCAGATTCCCAAGAGTTCCCAGGCTAATCTCCTTCCTGAAATCATGGGGAATATTCCCACACCAGGAGGCCTGGCAGCTCTCAGATCCCAGGCTGCGTGTGGGACAGCGCCTAACACACAGCAAGCGGTTTGTGCAGGCAACTGCGGCAGCACGGCTGCTCTGAAACGCTGAGATCTGCCACACGTTAACGGTCTCCTCTCACAGCTCCTTCAGCTGGACCAAACCCCGCTGCCCTCCTCCGCAAAGCGCCCTTACGAGCGCAGTTTGGCGCTGCCGCTCCCGCCGCTCACCTTCACCTTCCGCACTTCGTTGGCCTGGAACTCCGGGGTGCAGTTGTGGTGGATGAATCCAATTCCCCCCGTCAGCTGGGGACACAAAAGCCGGCTGTAAGCGGCTGCAAAACCCGCCCGGCCCTTCACCGGGCGGATCCAGCACCCGGGGCCACCCGCAGGGAGCCACTGCGGCAAAACCGCGGCACTCGGAGAAGCCTGAGGCACGGCTTCACCCCGAGGGGAGCCTGGGGCGTTTAGGGGACCCCAGAGCAGCCAGGCCCGCACCTCACACGGCGTTTCCACCGCCACCCCCCCCCCCCAAGCCCTGGGGCCCGGGCCCCGCCACCCCGGTAAGGGCGGGGGCAGCGCAGGCCCGCACTCACCGCCATGGCGATGGCCATGCCGGCCTCGGTGACCGTGTCCATGGGGGAGGAGACCAGCGGGGTTTTCAGGGTGATCCTCTTGGTCAGCGCCGAGGTCAGGTCCTGGCGGGGAGGCAGGCGGCGGGCGGGGGGGTGAGCGGCGGCCCCGGCACCGCTCCCGACCCCCGGCCCGCTCCCCCGCCCCGGCCACTCACCACCTGGTCCGCCGTGAAGTCGATGTAGCCCGGGAGGATGAGGAAATCGCTGCGGGGGGAGGGATAACGAAAGGACACGCGTCAGCCACCGCACCGGGCCCGGGCCGGTCGCAGGGCCCGGGCCGGTCGTAGGCCCCGCGCCTCCGGTCGCAGGCCCGGCGGCCGCAGACCCGGCCCCACTCACTTGTAGGTGAGCCCATCCCCGCAGCTGAAGAGCTGCTGCGCCGTCAGCCCGTCGTCGGGCACGTAGCCGGTGCCGCCGCTGATGAGGTAGTCCGCCATGGCGCCGGGCCCCCGCCGCCGCCGCCGCCGCCGCCGCGTGCCCGCCGCCCTGCGCCGCCCCGCCCCGCCCCGCGCGCACACGCGTCCGGACGGCGGCCGCGAGGGCTCAAACTACCCCCGCCCGGCGGGAGCGCGGCCTCGCCCCCCCCGCCCGCTGCTGGTTCCGCCCGTGGGGAGGAGGCAGCGGGAAGGGGGCCGGGCGGCGGGTGCGGGCCCGGTTTGTTCACGGCCGCCGGGCCCGCGTGGCGCGGCGGGTGCTTGGGGAACAGACAGCGCCGGCGGATGGCCCGCAGCTTCGGACGAGAACGCGCGCGTCGGGCGTGCGGCGGCCCGGGCAGCTTTTCCCGGAGCGTCCGCCGCTCGCCAGCCCCGGGCCGCGCCGCGGAGGAGAGCTGCGGGAACCGCGCCCGGCTGTTTGCGGGGTGAAGATGCGTCCGTCCCCGCAGACCCATCTGGGTGTCGGGAAGCGTTCCTGTGCCGCGGGCTGCAGGACAACCTCCTCCTCCCGTGGCCGGCTTGCTTGTCAGGATCTCCAGCGAGGCCTGGCAGCAGCAGGGAAGCGGGGCCAGAGCCCTTCCCGCCCGGTCTCTCCAAGACAAGCCCGCGTTGAACACTGACAGGCTCAGGAAATTAGAGACCCGTGCGCCTATACCTACCTCTCCCTGTCTTCCTGCAGCAGATTGCATCCTTGTCCAAAGATCAGCAGGTAGCTTTAAGAAAACTGAAGTGTCGCTGTGTTACCCCAGCTCCAGGACACAGAAATGCGAACCCAGAACACTCGAAAACAAACGGCCCTTGTATCCTGTGAGGTGCGTCAGCCAGGTTCAGTCCTGCGGTTCAGACAAACCTGTTTTGGTCTCAGTAAGGTTCTCCAAAAGACAACACAGAGTTTAGGGACCAGTTAAGCTAGGCTTTGGAAGACGCTAACTTTTACACAAGGGGGGAAAAAACCCACACGAGAGAACCATGCTATGGCCAGAAGCAGGACTCTAAGGGAGCTTGTTTCTGACCACGTTGTGGTTTTGTTTCTAGCAGGAAAGGAAGGCACATGCCCCAGTGAGGGATGCTCACTGTGCTGTGAGGAAGGGGATGTGTGGCTTCCAGGGGCGCTCACGTAACTAAGAAAAGGCAGCCCTTGCACAGGTAAGAGCCGGCGACGAGGATCCGCAAGAGAGTGGTAGCGAACCTGCTGCTACTACTGCAAATGGGAACATCAACACCGTCTTCCTCCAGCCACGCGTTAACAGTGCTGCTTGTTACACCGCGCTCTGACCTTCACAGGGTTTCAATTCTTGTTTCCCGTCAGTCTGCTGTAAGAGATGGCATTTTACCCTAGTTTTACTTCTTTATGCAATTCCAGGTCCATTCTCAGCTAAGAGCTGATTGCACCTACGCAGACACTGATTTCCCATTGTTTGCAGTTTGCTCGGGCTATGGACTGCAGGAGCAGCGCTGTCCTTCGCAGTAAACAGCATCCGAAAGCAGAAACCTGCAAAGGCACCGGGATACGCATCCCAGAGGCCGAGCTCAGAAACGCCCCCTTCCAAAGGAAAACGCTGCCTGCCAAGGACGCGCACTCGAGTCGGCGTTACCTGTCACGGGATCGGCAGAAGGGGAGGCATGGTGCCAGACCAAGATCAGTTCAACAGGTCTCTCTACCCTTTATTTGACGTAAGGACAGCACTAACAAAGGTTTGCTAAGCCTACCTGGGAGGCACACACCGATCTCGGCTGTTACGCTAGAGCGTGGGCACAGCGGGAAACGGGCAAGTTGGCTTCTGTTCCAAGAGAAACACCAGGCAAAGTTTAATGGTTCTCAAACAGACTACAACAAAGGCTGCAGGGAAAAACATTTTATTTCCAAGCAGATTACAAAGAGCAGAGAATATAAGAGTAAAATTAAATTAAAAAAATAGTTGAGTGCATCTCTTTAAAATGATTTGTAGTGTGAGTTACTCACGGGGCAAAGCTACTGGAGAGTTCTGAAGGTCACTTTGCAGGATGCCAATCACATGTGCTGTTTAGACCAGGGTCAACGCGGGAGGGACAGACAAGATGTATTTTGCATATAGGCTGCACACTCATCATCAAGCGAGGCTCTGGGCTGCAACGGGACCCTGCCTTTCTGAGACATCCCCTCCACCTCGCTCTGTCCTGCAGTTCCCCCTCAAGCTCTAGACGCGGTTTATTGCTGCTGTAAGTGGGTTCAATCTGCCTCCCCGTTCCGATGAGCTCAAATGAGAACAGAGAAGCAGGCAGGCGTGGCTGCTGCGCACAAGGTTACACAGGGAAAGCAACTGCAGTGCCAAGAGCTGAGCTGCAGCCACGCCAACAAAGGGAACCGACAAGCAGGGGACACAGCAATTGCTTCAGAGAGTTTGGGGCAGCATGTCAGTGAGACTTCTGGAAGATTCGAGATGCTCCTTAAGGTAGAAAGATGCTCGAGCTGAGAAGGGCCCTTTCCTATGCACTGGCACCAGTGAAACGGAACGGACTGAAACCTCGGATAAGGTGTGCTCCCTGTAGTATTTGAGCAAGCAAATGGGGAGAAAAGCCCCATGTAGGGTGGAAGACAGTTTATATCTCACTTTAACAGTGATTTAAGAGTCCAAACACTAATTGCAAGTCACTATTAAACTCGGATGAGGATGCAGTTTGGCTGTACTGTGCAATCAGTGTCGAGCAGCACTCAGACCAGCAAGAGGATGAGCAACTACAGTACCAGCAAGTCCTCCACCCCATGCGTGCTCAGAGAGCTCTTCTCTACCACTTCTGGATCTGTCCCTAACGCAGCACAGGAGGCCTGAAGATGGCCTAATCCGTGCTACGTTCACCAAGGCAGACAGCGGCCCTGACGCAGCTGGGAACAAGACTATCTGAATTTCTGCCCTAGGAGCAACAGTGCAGAAGAGGATTCTTATTTGGGGATCAGATGAAGTCTTTTTTTCATTGGTCCAAGGCAGAATAGTTCAGGAACTACTTCAGACCTTGTCTCCCATCTAAAATCCAAGAGATCTCTAGGGGTGAAGCAGCCAACAGATGAGAGCCCTTCTACATTACTTAGACTGTTCTCTTTACTCACCACTCCAGGCAGGAGTGAAGGACCACTCTCTAGCGTACTCTCCACTGCTTCAGCCATTACCACTTAGAGGAAATGCTTAAATTCTTGAAAGTAAATGAAAATCTCGTGGTGCTGTGGGTAAGTGTGCAAGAGGCTACAAGTTTCCTTAGGAAAGCAACACTATTAGCATCAAGAGAGAGGACAAAACACGAGTCTCGCGTGTGAGGTGCTTCACAACAGTCAGTCACGCTCTGCTTTCTATGGTTCCTTTCATACCGCAGAGGCAAGATGGGCATAGTTTGAAACCAACAACGCAGGGTCTCTGGCTTGACTTTTCTCAGCTTTATTTAGAGATCGATGCATTTTCAGCCTGTCTCATACGAGGCATAGGACAGAGAGTTCTCGTTTAATACGTACACGCATACAAGAGCTAGCGGTTTGGCACTGTCGGAGCCGCAGGGGAATGCCCTTTAAGCAGCAGTCAAGCTGGTTATAGCAAAGTGTTAAAAAGCTATTTTACACGTTTGACTGGGAACGTTTCCCAGAACTTGGATAGCAACCCTAAGCCACGGCACTCTTCTGTGCTACTCTGTGCACATGTCTTCCTATGAGCCCCTAAAAGGGAGCAGATCATGTTCTTCGCTATCAAAGAACATAATATTTATATTCTAGAAATACTGTACCTTTTAAACTAGCTCCGGAGAGCCAGACTAGAAGCCAGGTCCAGGAAAATAATCCTTAAGTCACAGTATATCGATTGTCTCTAAAAAAAGGGAATGACGTTAACACGGTGGACGTTCTGATGAGACAATACAGAACAGTGCGGCAGTCCACTTCCGCTTCAGCACATCCCTCTCCTGTGTACATCCGAACAATGAGAAAGTAACGGAAACACTTCAGTCTGTCAGGGCAAAACCAATCATCAGGAGATCTCACCATGTGCCGAGTTCCCTTGCTCTGAAGTGGCATACTCCAAGATCAAGGAGAACTTCTCCCCTACAAAGATTTTGGATCATCCTGCAGTTAAGGGTAGTAAGGAGTGCGCACAAACTAGAATTTTTCTGTAACATGGAATCCTCTTTCCCCAGAAAGCTCAGCTGAAGTATCTCTTCACCCCTAACCTGGAACTCCCCTAATATTCTGTCAAGTTATTCCAGCTTCTGACAATTTTTAGCATAAGAAGTGACTCCCAAAGCCACCTAACAAAGAGACTTATACACTGGGTGTCTGGCAGATGACTTCAACACCCATTGCATGTCCGATGGAGACAGACAAAGCAGCAGGCTCACACTGAGGTGCAGGCATGCTGGAGCTAGGACTCAGGACTGCAGAGCCCACGCTGGGACTCAAACACAGGCATCTGCAGTTTCTCTCACGTCTTTGCAACTCTGTTCAGAAGTCAGGACAAACTGTCTGAAAGAATGGGAAATCCACTCTGCGGAGGGCTGTTGGGCATCCTGAGCGACAAGCACACCCAGCTGCTGGAAACAGTGAGCGCTTGCCCCTAACCATGGCCTTAAACACCTACATTAGGTATTTAACGTCCAGAGATGGACATTCCAGTCATTAAGATACGGTAAAGCGATTACAGACTTCCAACAGCTGAAGCAGTATTAGCGATCCCGACAGCCACCCTACCAGGAGGCAACTGCTGAACCGAGGGGACACGGTGCCAGCACTACACACCACCCGGGCACCATCTTCCCAACTTACCCACTGGGATCTGGGCACCAACCCCAGGCTGTTTCCCCTGGCACACCTCTGAGGGCAGACACTGAGCTAAGACTCTAATACTTCAGAGTGCAGGTATTCGTAAACGACCTCACCTCTCTGCACCTGTTTGAGCAGAGCCCCACAGAGGGAGCAAACTCACACTGACAACCAACTCGAGCACATCTGCTCCCTCATGAACACCAGTGTCAATATGAAGCATCAGAGGCTTGAAGTCTCTGTGAGCCCACACAGCTCAACACTGATCAAGAGCGCAAAAGCAGGGAACGTTACGGCTGCTCTCATCACGTACACTGTGCACAACCAACAGGGAGGGCAGACCTTCCTCCTCAACACAAACAGCTGCTGGTCAACAGAAGCATCAGAAAAATTGCTTGCCTGTACACAAGTTTAAGTTCTTTTACTGTAATATATGTTTAAATATATAAATCTATGTATTTTGGAACAGGGAAGGGACACGAGATGGAGAAGCAGGGAAGACAAGTTCAAGAAGCAGAGTCATCTCTCTGCATCCAAGAAGCTGGTGGCACAAATAATAAAGCCTGGCTAGAGTGATCTCCCATTTCGAGCACGGTTGGCTACCCACTGGCTTCAAGAGAGCAGACTATTTGTTAATGGTAAAAAATACAGCAACCATTTAAGATGCAGCAAGGCAAGGCTACAGGGCTGGGGTTTATGATCATGAAGGATGCCAGAAGCTACACAGCTGTGTTTAAAACTGAAAAGGCTGTTAAATGGCAGGAGTAAGCCATGTGCTGCTCCTGAAAGGCCTTTTCCCTCCAACACCCCTCCATCATGCCGTTGGTGCGATGCGTTTGTTAAGCTGGGGAGAGGGGGATTTGCCTAGGGGTGAAGCCCCGCAGGCTGGCTACAGAACATCAGGACAGTCTGGTCTGGTCTCACAGATCCCACGTTCCTAGTCTGACACTGAGCTTCCATCAGCAAGCAGACATTCAGGTCCTTCAACAGAAGTTACTCCCCTTCTACCTTCCTAATTTGTAGGGGTGAAAGAAGTCCAGCCGAGTCAAACTGGAAAGCACAAACAGGGATGAAGACAACCAGTTTGCATACTGATCTTTGTATAATGACCCCCCCCACCCTCACAGCTCACTCTTCCCCAAATAAAGACACATTGTTCAATGGCATGTTGAAAAGACGTGCTCGTCATTCTTAATAAACAACTAGAGTAAGAATACATAAGAGAAACAGGGTGGTATCTTTATATGATACACAAGTGTATGTTACAAGAATTCCATCAGGCACAGGAGCCTCAAGGTTTAAGGCCTCAATGTTAGGCCAAAAAAGAAGAGTGTGGTAAAGTTTGTACTTTTAACATCTAAAAATGTCACTTAAAGGTCTGAATAGAAATCGTTGGTTTGGGATTTTTTGTATAAATCACAATTGCAGTTCACTCTCTCCTCTTCCTTCCAAGTTAACAGCAAATTAACGTCCAAGCACAAGAAAAGAAGATGCCTGCCTCTCCTCCACCGGCTGAGCAGGTCCATCCGTCATTCTGTGCCCTCTAGGCTGCACGTGCTCCAAGGAGACAGAGGCCCCAGCCATCCAGGCCAATCCTGTAGTTCGTGTTTTCTACATCATAAAAAAAACCAGAGTCAACCAGCAGCTTTCCACAGCTCCCAGCTCGCAGGGGATATGCAGCCTCCAATGGTTCCAACAGTTTGGTGTGTTGGGTAGGATACACAATGGGTAGGTTTTCCTTTAGAATCTTTTAAAGAGAAGAAGCCTAAAAGGGCTTCATAACTACACCAATAAAAAACCAAAAACTTAGGCATCTCCTTTAGTGTAAAAGTCTGTACAATTTATCTTTGCTTGTCCCTCCCCCATCAGCCCGCCCCACCCCTTCTGAGCCAAGAAGGATGCCTTAGTGCATGGTGCTGGCATTAGCCACGGCAATAGCTTCCTGAATCTCTCGTATCACCAGGATCCGGGTGAGCATCTGCTCCATCTGCTCTCTGCTGATCGGCTGGATGGAATACCAGATAGGGCTGTTGGGGGCCACCACTGGCTCCGGTGTCAAGTAAAACGTGTCATTCCGGCCTTTCACACTCTGGGGGCTGCGTGAGGAAGATCAGAAATAACCAGACTAACAGAATGTCCTAGGAGGGAGAAACGGCCACTGTCCTCACCCCAGGCTTCACAAATCCTGACAGTGAACATCTGGCTGATGAGACATGAAGGTACGGAGTTACAGGGGCAACAGCGGTCCCAAAGTTTTTAGGCCGTGCCAAGGTTAAAAAGCCATAGTGACAACTACAAGAAAGTAATTTTTATTTCACTCTAAGTATAACACACACACGGCTTTAGGAGTCTTTCACAGTGCAGCAAGGATGGGCTATTTTCACATCCAGGCTGGCTGCAGGCCTATCCGTGCGGAGGGACATCGACATTAATTGTCAGAATCATCAGAAGTTAGAGGCGAGTCCTTTGAGGCTCCCTGCAATCTCCAGAGCAATCATTTCTGCTCAGAAGCCGATCTGAACAGGACCCTACTCTCAAGTAGTGGATGCTTCCAGGTGACTTGCTTGCAAGTCGCAGGCAGAACAATGAGCTCGTGCCAACACAGCAAACCTCTCAGGTATGAGATTAAGAGCAGCCAGTTCACAAGTCAGGATTTGTCTTTTTCAATACCACGGCACTTCAACTTATGTGCCATCGGGGCAAATCCCACCCTTTCCATCAACACCCCTCCCCATTTAAGTAAGTGCAGAAACCGTGCCAGCAATAAAACACAGTTCTAAAAGCCAGGCCAGCTGCAAGATGCGGCTTAACAGTCACAGAAGACAAGCAACCCTACACACAAACAAGAGCTCTCACCATTTGAAGAGGTAGAAGTCATACAGCTTTATCGGACACCTCAGGGGGTTCTCTGGATTCTCAGTCTGCTCTGCATACATGTCATCTGTAACTACAAACCAACCCCCCAGAAGCCTGTCAGACAAACTGTGTGAGTACAGAGAACCGAGCAGTGTCAAACAGCCTCGGCACTCCAAAGCACTTTGTCACCATGCAAGAGACGTACGGCTGTTCCAGCGCGGAGGCACCCGGTTCTAAATGCTCAAGAGAGAGAGCCTGCTTTATCCCGAGGCTACTGAAGAACGCAACCCACTCATATCTATCCATCGTTCCACTTCTCCTTTACCTCTGCCCAAAATGAGAGAAATCTCTCTACTGAGACTGCAATGCCTCAGCTAAATCCTGAGCCTGTGCTTTTGAGAGATGGTACTTACGGATGGATTCTATATGGGTTCACATGAGTCAGGATAAGAGAAGCCCTCCTAAAGAAGTTTCTCCCTCAGTTCATAAGCACTTACACCCAATAGCTTCTCTGCCCATAAAAAATGAAAGTAAAGTGTTATCCTTAGCTCTTGAGTCTTATGTGCCTCAGGTAAGGTATGTCCTCAGGCTTATTATTAGAAGGTGCGATGGTCTCTCAGGTAGAAGGCACAGAAAATTCATGCTGCTAGGCTGAAGGTGATTAGCAGAGCCTTGGGTTCTCGTGGCCCTACCTGCTGACATTTCCAGGTTCATCTACTTCCTTCAAGCCCAGTAAGTAAATATTCCCAAAGAAAACTTCCAGATACTACCTTTCTGTCCTGTCTGGTGTATGCCAAGAGCCTTCAGATAGCGGATACTCGTGCTTTTATCCTTGGGATTAGAAGGGTTCTTCTTGGTCTGCCTCAACACCTTGGAGAAGGCCAGCTTCATGTGCTGGTCTACTGTTTTCAACAGGAAGTATCTGAGCAGCAAGAAGAGAACACAGGACATTCAGAAGCAGGCAAAGGACACACTCACAACAGCAGGTAGCGATCTTTACTCATCACGAGAGCTGAAGCTCAAACCAATACCGAGTTAAAGACTGTTCCAGCAGAAAAGCATGCAACAGCCACAAGTTCAGTTTCCCCTCTGCTAGCCCATTTCCTTGTTGTACTGCATCTTCTTTGTCTGATGGGGCTACAAAACGGCCTGTGTGCAACTATTCAACACTCATTATTTTACCCTAATCCAGTGCAGTTTCCTACCAACCCTGTCAAGGCATTTGAAGTTCTCTTATTCCCCAAGGTTCCCAAAGACCCAAGTACGTACTTTGTATTAAAAAACATCAGTGTAGTGAGCAAGGTGGAAGGGGAGTGAGCTCCTAGCTGCTTACACTCCCACAGCATCTCTTCTGTTACATGACTGGAGAGGACATAACCTGAAATAATCAGAAGTCAGCATCATGCCAGGAGACAGAGGAGGAACAGAGGCAGCATTTAACAGTCTGTAAGTACTGGAGAACATAAGTCTTACAGGGAGGAGGAGGAGGAGAAAGAGATCCTCACTGATGTCAAGATTTACTACTGTGCAAATAACTTTTAAAATAGCAGGTACAGTTAGGAAACATTTGTCTACAAACGCCAACCTCTGGTTGCGGAGAGTATGCTTCTGCAATATGCCTATACATGCCAGCCCAGAGAGGAATAAATATGCACTTAAACAGCTTTTAATTAATGGCTTGACTCCAATGCAGATGCTCGTAATCCAATAATATGTGAGAGCAGGCAGGCCAGTGTAACAAATCAGCTCTTGGCCCTGTGCGCAGCTTTAGTCAGCACACAGTGCCAAGTGATGTATTTGGACACGAGTAATCCTTTGATTCTCAGATTTTTTTTTTTTTCCTTTGTGTAGAAGAGAAATACTATACTCCAAATACAGAGATAAACAGAAAAACAGAGAGCAGTATGAACTCCGGGGCTTGTGGAATGACAAAGCACAGATCAAACAGCCAGAGTGAAAACAAAAGGATTCCAAAACTCACGGTGCTACTTAGCTATCTAGCCTGTAACATCAGCTACTTTTCTGAACACAAGCAATAGCTTCTTCACTGACGTCTAATCAGATCAAAGGGAATGAAGTAATGAGAAACCAGGTTTCTGTGCTCTGAAAATGCAATTCTTAATCTAATTCTCATACACAACTCTGGAAATCCATCTCTTCTGGAACTGCTCCTCCCAACCCTCTTGCCTCATCGTCTGAACACAGGGTTGAGCTGCATTTGATTGCAGTGTTTGAGGCTCTAATCACACATTGTTTTTTTCTCTTTGACACTCAGTTTGTCCTGCAGACCGTATCCATCTGACCACATGGCAACATGACAGTGTTGTATTATCTCACAAAATAACAACACATATTAGAGGCAAGATGTATTAGCACTTCAGATGAGAAAGCTTGATTCAGATCAAGGATCAGCTGGCTTCCAAGTAAGCCAAATCTCATGACACTACAAAGTCTCAGCAATCTGCCTTCTGATGGGTGACAAGTGACAAATAATCCTCAGTGACAATCAGGGCTGGAGTCTGACATGTGCAACAACCCCGGCATTCACTGCAGATGCAACATTTTTCTCCCTGACCAGTAAGGGCTGTCCTAGGGACATCAAGTACTTCAAAAGGGTTTCTGTTCAGACTACACTCACACTATAGTTCAGTTTAAACATTCCAAACTCCAGAAGGTTTTAAAGTTCTTAAACAAAAGTACTTACCAAGAGGGGAAATACGGGGCTGTACGTCCTTGAGAACATCATGCAGCCATTCAGTGAATCGAATATAGTAGAGGTCGGAGAAGATGTCATCTACTCGACCATTCTCAAAGAGATACTGCAAGAGATTCACAGCACAGTCCAGTACAGCGGTAGCAAGTGTATTCCTCAGACCAGATCTTATCCTAAGAGCCTACGGACCCAGTTAGTCAAGCATTTTACAGCACAGCACTACTTAGAGTGAGCACCAAGGCCAGCACAGGGTAAGTAATCTCAGTTGCTAGCATAGGAATACTAAGACAGAAAGGAAAAACCACTTAGAAATTAAAGCTGGTTGGATTTCACCTTTTATTTCAGATGTGTTCACTGCAAGCTATTTCACATGACTGTCCTTTGGACACTAGACTTTTTCAGGCTAAGGCAAGAGATGGTCAGTTCTCCTATGGGAGTTTAGCTCTGTTGCTGAAGCTCTTCCAGAGAGCACAGACAATGGCTGGAAATATTACCAGCTCAGACTTCCCACACCACACAAAGCTAAGTTCTTGCCTGTTAAAGCTTCAACTAGATAAAGTTTTGACATTGACAACTTCCTCAAACATCATCCAACCCTCCTCCCCCCACAAAAAAGAAATCTAAAAGGATTTATTATCCTCACTGTAATACTGAACTCAGTTATTAACAATGCTTTACAAACTTAACTCAGTAAGTGAATGCATTGCTGTGCACTAATTACATTTCATCTGATTTATTTTTTTTTTAAAGAGTCTTCATTTCTTCTCTGTTAGAGAATCCTCCCTATACGTGCTGCCAACACGCACGGCTCTGCTGCACATGCAGCTGTCCTCCCCCTACCTTCTGAATACACAGGAAGATGTAGTAGAGCACATCTGGATCATAGGGTTCACCATCACCATTTCGAGCTTCTCGTGTCATTAAGCACAGACCATAATTCAGCTCAGCCACAGCTGAGGAGATGAGATCTTCCTGGAACCTCAGCAGCTGACGCCCTGGGAAAACAAAACAAAGCCATATTATTTAAGCCATAAAGCCATATTATTTCCCAGTCTCTCAGGAATTATTTCCCACATCTCCAGCTTTGCCATTCTGGCAGGCCCAGCACTACCTCATTTTCCCAGTATAATAAAGAAAGCTGAAATAAATCAAGAGCTTAAGCTGTCAGATCTTCTAAAAGATAAACAAGCAAGAATCTGACAGGAAGACTCTGTGCTCTGCCAACTGCACGACTACTGCCTTCTTTTATCATGTCCACAATGAAATACTGCCCTGCAGCAACAGGAAGACAGCAGCTCCGTGCCTGCTCCACCAGCTTGGCTGGCATTCCCAGCTATTTTGTTCGCCCATGCACCACAGTCACACAGTGCCCTTTTCTACTGCTACCAGCCTAGGTGCTCCAGTTGGCTCAGCACAGAGTCAACACCTCCCTCGGAACATGTCCTGTGGCAGTGGCAGCATGCAATGATTAGTACTGCAGAGTAAATCAAAGCTTAAATTTAAAAACAATAACTGATTAAACAAAGCTGTTTTCCGGAGCAGTAAAGAGCTAACATTTTAGTCACTCCTAACCCTACTTGAAAGGAAAATGTTGTCATGACACATACTTCCAATAGGTGCTAGCCTATTTTGGGCTTCTTTTTCCAGCTCTGCATTCTTGGTCTGTGCCCAGCTTTTCCACACTTCAAGCCCTTCTTCTGGCTTCAGAGAGTTTGGAAGTAGAAGTTCAGGTGAAGTCTGTGGCTGTGGCTGGGGTTCAACTTCAGCAACCTGGACAGTTTGAGCCTAGGAAAGAAAATATTTCATTTTATATGTACACGGTGATATGCAACAGTTTAACAAAAAAAGTAATGCTGCACGACCTCTAGCCCCAGGATATCAGCCTTCTACAACGCTGCTCTCTAACAAGAATTTAAACCAAGGAACACAGCTTTTGCTGTCCAACCTGAATTGCTGCTTGTGAAAGAGTATTCATTTCTCCAATAACACTCTTTGTTTGAATCAACATATCTATAACCCCTGCTGCAAACCCACACAGCTTGCAGTTTGATGCATTTAGAAGTCCTGCAGAACATCACAAGAGACCGAACAGCCATGAGCTGTCCTTGCTGCAATACCATTAAGAAGCTAGCTGATACGTTCAAAGACAAGGATCTTCGTAAGGTTGAGGTCCTCTCAACAACAGACTTCTGGTCTCCCCTCGAACACCAAAACAGATGACTACCGATTCTGAAGCCCTGTTGCTCCAACGCATTTTTCTTGGTTTCAGCTAGCTTGTCACTGAACCACCACTAAAGTCCATCATCTCACTACAAGTGCAGCCCAAGGCCCCTCACAGACACGGCAGCTATAGAGACAGGGAAGAACAGCAAGGTGCCATCAGCTCTACTGACCACTGCTGCTCCAAACCTAGACTGCCCTGAGCGAGGTTTTGGGTACGCTCATGTGTCGTACGCTGCCGGCACCCTTCCCCATCCTCGCCCGTCAAGGGCAGGCTCTCTTCATTAGTCAGTACGTAACAGGCAGACAGAACAGATATGCTCTGTTCTTATCATCAACTGCTAAGATGAAGGCATTTGTAAGAAGTGTAAGGTAATAACAGCCTGCAACACCAGCGTCAAAACATTAATTCAGTTGCAATGCAGTACTCTCAAACTACCAAACACTGTGAGGACTAGCTACCATTCTGTGAACAGCTACTGTCTGATCTACTACAGACCCAAAAGCTCTCCAGAACCTTTGTTCTGGAGCAGGTCCTACTTTGCAGCAGGACCTTAAGTCACCAAGAATTATGACCTCAA
Source organism: Tetrax tetrax (assembly GCA_009806455.1). Classification (NCBI taxonomy): domain Eukaryota; kingdom Metazoa; phylum Chordata; class Aves; order Otidiformes; family Otididae; genus Tetrax; species Tetrax tetrax. The sequence continues at coordinate 27,780 of WHYT01000016.1, forward strand.
ACTGAAACTTCTTTTACAGGCAACCAACAGCACCTATCCAGAAAGAGCAGTGAGCCCTCCAGCTGCATTCTTCCCTACAACTTCCCAATCTCATACCACGGAAAGCCTCATGGCCACCTGAATTAAGGAGACTAACTTGAAGCTTTACAGCCCTTTATCAAAACCTCACTGGCACCCTGAATGTTACAGAGATAGCAATTCTTACATCAAACCAGTTTTGCTTTCTCTTTCCTAAGAGTTACCCCAAAAAGCAAGGCTTTGCTATAATGAAGTAACTTTTCCTTTGATTCTGTCAAGTACCAACCATCAGTGAAAGCTGCTCTGACAGTACTAGAGATCGTAATGACAATGGCATAGAGACTCCAGCAAAATCTGTACCTTACTTAGAAAACAGTTGAAGATGCAAAGCCTTGCAAGAGACTCAGACTGGAGCTTCCTGACTGACTCTCACTGGTTTTTATTTTTTTGCAGCAGCTCTTAATAGCTCTTTGCTTATCAACCCCTGCATCACCAGCAGCATCTACCACAGCTGCAGAGGAAGATGATGACTGAAAGAGCCCAGCTTTAACCAAGGCAGATAGTGACAAAGTTTAAGTTGTCAAGCAACTGACACTGTCTTTGTAGGAGCTTCCCTTTCCTCCGAAGTGCTGCCCCATTACTCTCCAGAGAGCAAAAAGCTTTCCAGAGCCAGCCACCTCCATCAGCCCAACCTAAGGGGCAACCTTCTGCCCCGACATGGCAGATACCTTGTCCAGTGTGAAGGCATGCAGGCTGAACTGGCAGTTTCCTCTGAACTGACTCACATTTTTCACAAACAGAGCAAAAAAGCTGCAGCTTGCCCAGATCCCACAGCAGCACAACGCCAGAGGACAGGGTGGGGCAGGTAGGCAAATTCCTTCTCAGTCGCAGTTGTGAGAGTGACAGCCCCCAAAAGTTTGATGTTCACCTATAGCAGCTTTATTGTCCTCTTAGAGGAAGAACGCATCCCTCCTGGACTTGCCTCTATATTTAGGAGCTTATGCAACACCCAGTACTCCAAAGAACTGGGATCAGAAAAGTGTATGACACTCAAGAGTTGCAGACCACTGTGCACAGGAAGACAGCATTAGTACAAGCTTTACAAGTAACCATGAAATAAATTATGTAGTTAATACCTCGGAAAGGATCCCAGCAACGTGGCTCATGCTCTTAAAAGACACTAGAATAAGTCTAAAAATCCTGTTTAGCAGAAAGGCAAGAAGCTCTATCAACTTAGTTTGTTCAAGCAGCTGAAAGCAACAAAGTGATCTCTGAAGTACCAACACCACAAAAAGATGGGCTACAGACGGCTCTTTGAACTCGACAAACCAAAACACAGCCCAACCAAACAAACCCCATGCTTTACAAGACCCATAAGCTGTAGCTTGAAGTACAGCTTTATAAAAGAGAGCATCCAGCACCTGAAAGTTATCTGGAGATCTAGGGAACCCTTTTCAGTGAAGACCTTGGTTACAGCCCACAATGAACTCAGAAACAGTCAGACATGACTACAGAAAGTACTCCTCCTTGTCTCAGTGCTTGCTGATGAAGTAGAAGGCATACACGCCTTTATAAAGCCAACAGTGTTATTTATAAACTGGAAAGAATTTATAACAACATTTATGCTAGCAGACTTGGATATTTTTGCCCTCATTCCATTCAGCAAAAACAGGCTCTGACAGATCAATCACTTTTCCCTTTCTGGTAATAAAAGATAAATTACATCCATTTGCACGTATAAGAGAGGCCATTAATAGCCTCAGTTATCCCAGTTTTAAAAGCCAATTCAAAATAACCTATGGCTTAAAGGTAACAACAAAGCCTTTAAAAAAAAAAAAAAAAAACAGCAACAAATTTGGGTGCCGTGTTTGCCAAGCACTACAAATCGATGCTTACTTGCCAGTGCTCATTACTGTGCACACCAGGCATTTACCAGAAGCAGGACACAGTGTTCCAGGTAGGCACATCTGATCCATGAAGTTTGCTCACAACTAGTCAGATTCTGACACTTTATCTGTGCTCTGGATCTGCTGTGGACTCCACGTGCTGCATAACACAAGCAACTAAGTGACCAGTATATTTGCACACCTTCCTTCACTGTAATCACCTCTGCCTGTCCACTGCAACCCCTAACAGCTCAGGAGAAGACTGCAGACCTCCTAACACCTGCTCTGAAGAAGGCAGCAATGAGCACGTATTTATTAAATTACACTATGAAGATCAGAATTTAATTTCTTTGGGGAAATTTTGCATCCTATAATTAGGTACCAACATTAATACATCACAGTCTAACACTCACCAGGAGTCAAATGCCCTACGTCACACCCAGGCTACTGGGACAGAAGCATCTCTGCTTCCTAGACAGCAGCTGTGTGCTGACACCCTCCCTCTCCACCACGTTCACAAGCTGTTAATCACGGACCAAGGCCGAGAAGCAGTTTTAACTTACTGAGCAAGTGACTTGTAGCTGCTGCTGCTGCTGCCCCTGCTCTTGGGGTGTGGGCTGCTGCTGTTGCTGCTGCGGGTCCCATATGTGCACTGTCTGCGCTGTATTCTGGTACGTCCCTGCCACAGCCTGCACTGCCACTGGAATGTGGATGTTGCCATTCATAAACTGCGCTGGAAAGAGCGAATTAGCAAGAGTCTGCACCACCTCCTCGTGAGAGTTCTTCACTACTGAAGTACTTCCCACCATCTTATCCTTGTCGTCTTCCAGCTTCACGGTAGCCAGCGTCGTTGGCGAACCACTGACGTGGACGGCATTGTAGGCCTCCTGAGGGATGGCGATGTGGGTTATGTTTTGCTGCTGAAGGTCACCACGTGGTTGAGCAGAGTAAACAGGGATGGTCCAAGTCTCTCCAGTGGGGCTAGTAATGGTCCCAGTGGCACTGTACAGGTGGGCACTGTCCACTGTTAACAAGTCTGGCCTTAAAGAGACATAACTTTGCTGCTGGCCCTGAGGAATGGCCAGCACTGTGGCAACCGGCTGCCCTGAAATAGCATACGATACAGTAATAGGCATATCCACTTTACGCTTCTTCACTGGCTGAAGGACGCTAGCAGTGCTGATCCGCCGCTCTCCCTCTCGTGGAGAGCCTTGTTGAGAAGGCGGAGGTGACAGTGCCCCAACGGTTTGGATCTGTATCTGCTGGCCACCAGTAATGGCCTGGCCTGCCACAAGCTGGGCCTGGATCTGCTGGTGTTGTATGTGTTCCTCCGGTATCTCCGCGGCCTGGATCTGTTGGGCAGTCTGCACGTGCTGCACTTGGATCTGAGCTGCCTGCAGCTGAGACGGGCTGGGGCTCTGAAGAGACTGACTCTGTATTGTCTGGGAGGCCTGCTGCTGCGCCTGGCCTTGGATCTGGACTTGGACCTGTATTGGTTGCTCCGAAGCCTGATGGACAGTGAGCTGCTGAGAGAGCTGCTGGGCGGAGACCTGCTGCGGTGACTGCTGGACCTGGACCTGAACCTGCAACGACACCAATTCAGCAGTTAGAGATCAGCAAGCGTCAGTGACTCAACACGGGGGCCACCACCAGAGACGGTCCACCACTGGAGGTCTATGCTCAGTTTTACGATTCCATATATTAATTCATTAGTAAAGACCTCAGGAAAATGAATCCAAGTTACCCTAGAAGTGCCTGGTTGATACCGGCGATACGGTACGCGATGTGTTTGCTCAGCGTTGCACATGACCGTGTTTCTCAGCACAGACAGAACAGCGCATGAGCTGCATCTCCATCCCCAAAGCTCTGTGGGCTCTAGCCAACAGACTGCATCCTTGGAAGCCAAGTCTTCAGAGCTATTTGCATTGCTAAAATGTTACTTCAGCATAGGCCTCGCAACAGCGAGACTTTAAGGTCACAGACATTACAATTCTGACGTTAGTTTTATCTTGCTACAAAACGCACCAGCTCGCCTCACTCTTACTATGCTCCACAGATTGTTTTGCTGCTTTCAACCCCTGTCCCACAAATGGCTGCAGGATCACTTGCGAGTGACAGGCAGCAAGAAATATGGGTAAGTTGAAACCAGCACTTGGCTCTTTCCACACAAAGCACAGAAATATCATTTTGAAACCCACTGCTAATAGTAACACTACACAGGGAGGTGTCAACACAGAAAGCTGTAAGTGCAACCTGAATCTTTGTCTTGCGCTAAGGGGCAACACTGCAGCATTTGTTTTTTAAAGTCCAGAAGTATTTATTTGGCAGTGATAATTAAAACCAGTTCTTTTTTTCATTATTTAGTTATTCCATTTATTGTCCAAATTACTCAGTTGTATTTTCTAGCTCATGCACTTACACAATGCTGAATAACATGGACAACATATGTTAAGACTTGGATACAAACATAGTTCCTTTTATTGTGGGGCAGGGAAGAGATAAATCACACCCTCTCACATCAATGCTCATGTGTCCAAGGTCTGTCACGCGTCACGCTGTCTAGCAGCAGTCCAGGAGCAGACAAAGCCAGGAGTCAGAGGTGGCCCCCAATGTGAAGTTCAGATCTCAAAAACTTCACACTCCGGGTCTCAAACCCAACTCAGCTGGTAACTTCACTGTCAGGGCAACAAGTGAGGTCTGCTCTCCTTGTCCAGACACTCCACCACTTTGTCCCCACATTTACAAAGCCATTTGGTTGCATCTTCCTTGTCCTGCAAGTGATACCCTAGGTTCCCATGATCATCTGCTTCTCCAGGTCTCCTTAACACTGTATCTTAAGACAAGGAATTAATTACTCAATCTCTCCTTTGAAATCCAGCTGAGAGATGTAGAGCTTTATTAGTAGCACCTATGGGGACCATATGAAGTTTGAAGCTAGAACTACCTACTTGCAAAACTATGTCTTCCTACTCATGTTCTCTCACCCTTTTCTACCTCACTTTCTAGAGTTAGTCAAGCTCATGTCACGTTTGCACAGAGACACCACACCAGCCAGCCTGCCAGTACCAACCAGAACTACCACGCAGGTCTGCATTGCGCAGAAACACAAAATCTCACTTTCCAACATCACCTCTAAGAAGTCTTAAAAAATTGTTAAGGATTCATTTGCAGCCAATTAGGAGTTGCTAAGGAAAAAAAGTGGGGTAGCAAAATGTACCACCAGCAGACCAGCTTTATAAGTTACCTCCTGTTAAGAACTAATTCCATTTCCTGGAAGAACAGGGAGTTTTACAGGTTCCTGCTGGGACCTGTATGTAGCATACTGTAATCCAGATGACGTGGATTTTCTATAATAATTTCCTGCAAGCTGACAAGAAACAGATGACCTTGTGTCAGTATGACAGTTTAAAAAGCTGCATCAATGAATGATTTGATCAGGCAGTTAATTGAAAAAGATGAAGTCACCTATGGGAGGCTTCTTCAGTTCTATCTGATGCTCTTATACTGCACTACAGCATGAGTGCTGCCTTGGACAAACAGGTCTGAGCACAGATCCCAGTCAAGATTTCAGTTTAACAAACCCAGTTTCAATTACACCTCTAAGGCAAGTTACTCTCCAAAACACCAGATTTTAAAAATCACTGATATAGTCCTTAGTATCATTTTAAGTCTTTGTTCAAAAGGTTACCTGCAAAGCAAAGGCCCAAGACTAGAGAAAATAAAATGCATTATTGCACTGATAGATTTTCAGTTTCACACAAGAAACATTTGTTTTATCTGCCAGGATTCACGTCATAGAAAGAGGTGAGCGTGTCACTGATCCCGTACTTCTGCAGTGTTTTCAGAATCTGCACAGCTTGACCGAGAACACCTTAGAAGTACTCCCACCTTCTTTCCATATGAAATTTTACATTACAGTTCCTGTTACAGCAGTAACATACATAAAGTAAATACTTTTTTTTTCCTAGCAGTAAGAATTGAAAGTTCACTCCTGCACTGAAACAGTTTTATCACATAAGTGCAATTAGAAAGGCAGTGGAATAGGTTTAAGCAAGAGGCACAGCCAGCAAAAGAGGCATGGGCTAAGAACAGACCTGACAAGACAGCATTTTCTTCCTTCTGCTTTTACAGAATAGAATTTTCAGTTGGAAGAGATCTACAGTGACAGTCTAGTCCAACTGCCTGACCACTTCAGGCCTGACCATGAGCTAAAGCATGTTATTAAGGGCATTGTCCAAATGTCCCAAACACTGACAGGCTGGGGCATCCACCACCTCTCTGGGAAGCCTGCTGCAGACCACCCTCTTGGTTAAGAAATATTTCCCAGTGTCCAGTCTAAACCTCCCTGGTGCAGCTTTGAACCATTAACCATTTTAGAGCCTGAGCCTACATCACTTTCAGCAGATGAGCAATCATGACCCGAGAGGTCCTAAGATACTCCCCCAGGACTAAGTCTTGACCCCTGCAACTAAGATGTCTTGCTAACTGCTTTAAAGTTCACGCAGTGGTATTGTTAACGCCCAAAGAATCAGTCCAGACCCAAACAAGATGATGAAGTCAAGACTCCAGAATCACGGGAAGCTCTCCATGCAGCAAACTGCAGACACATGCTTCTGACTAGAAACTGCTCCTATTTAACAGAACACTGGAGCTCTACCTACCGCACGTTACGCATCCCTTACATATTCCCTTACGAATTACATATCCATTTTAAACAATCGTATTTTGCAGTAGATCTCTCCCTATTTTCAAGTAGGTTGTACCCAGGAGTGCTACAAGTATTCAGATTTACAGACTTCAATCCAGTCTGAGACCTGAACTTCTTACGTTGACCTCATTGTCTAACTTGCTATCTGAGGAAAAAAAAAAAAAAGGGCAAAGAATTACACTAAACATCATCAGTAGCTGACTTTTTAAAAAGACTCTGTACAAAGAGGAATGCTTTAAATTTACAGGCCAAGACCAACAGGGAAGACTTTAAATCTTCACCTTATGCTGAAGATTAAAGCGAGAACATGTTATGCTGGGAATTCCTGGGTTATACTGGTGCAAGAGAGGAACATGCCAAGTTACTAGTACTGAAAAACTGCTTATTGCCAGAAGTTTGGATCTAACAGCATGAAAAGAATCACTTCTCAGCAGGTAACCATCACACAGAGAAATCCCTTTTTACCATAAAATAGCTAGAAGTTGGGCCAAGTACGAGCTGACTGGAGAATTAAAAGTGTTAGAAGTCAGCCCTGCATCGTAACAGGAGGGCAGAACTAACCTTTTAAGCTTTCCTTAAAGGAGATCTTCTATTACATTAAGCTCAAAAACACACTCTGTCTAGAACTAGGCACGTGCAAAGGGAAAATAAGTAACTCTATGAGCATGAGAACAGCTGAAGCTTGGTTTCCAAGAGTTTGTATCCCTCATGGTTGATAGACTAACTCCGACGAACTTGGAAGCAGGATTCATAAGATGTCTGCCCTGTGCAGATTCTCTACCCAACAAGGAATCCGACTGAAGAACTGCGGTTCCGAAACAACTACATTGTAAGAATTCCCAAGAAAAGAAAATCTCATCTGCGGACTGACTGAATTACCTAATATTTCCTAAAACCTAACTCCAAACCAGCGCACATACCACCTCTTGCCTGCGTGGATTCGCTGGTATCTCGTTTGCCCTAGAGCACCTGACAGGCTCCTAAACGCCTCTCTTCAAACACATCTTGGTTTCTGGAGCTGTTTACAGTAGCAAGTAGTAGGATACACCAAAGAGCAGACCTTCAGAGCAAGACTGAAGACCTACTAACCTGTCCACACTAGAAGACCATTACAAACTTTGATCTGGTCTTGCCCACTAGCCAAGCTAGACAAACACCTAGACACACGATGACTATCTTATCCTTAGTTTCATCCCAAACAACAGGCTCCAAACCTAGGAGAAGTAAGTGCGGGCAGGTGGCAAACTTGCTGCGGGAAGTATGCTCCAAATCCCCACCAGAAGTAATGCAGGTACACCTCAAGCTTCCACACTTGAGCAAGCTGACTGAAGTCAAACATTTGGGACAAAAAGTAAGTGAGAAGAGCAATCTCTATTTTTTAGCCCAATTTATGGAAAGAAGGCTTAAAATACACTTCACTCAATCACAATCCTAAGCTAAAGTGACTCCAGCATTGAAAAGTAACACTGTAATAAAGAGTTCCTCCTAACATTACGCTAGAAAGCGTACCTACAAGTACAAAACAGGTCTGAAGTAGGTGAAAAAACCGATCACTGAAATAGCAGGAAATGTTGGAACTTGTTATTCAACTACTTTACAGGAAGTCCTTTGCTATCTATCTAAGTAAACAAGGTCTACAGGAGCGTACAAGTCAGCTTTTCAAACAACTGCCAGACGGTTTCTCACTCCAAGTTTTTCCTCTGCTCATTCATCGGTATCGGAGAGAATTCCATGGGCCAAATTAGGCCTTGCATGTATTTGAACAGTTACAATATCAAGATTATGTTGTCAGGCTGTACACTGGGGCAGAATTTAGGCCTAAGACAGTTAAAACACGTGAACCAGGGAAAACTAAACAGCTTACCTCTTACAGAGGAACCCACTTCCACATACAAAAAGGCGCTACCTTGAAAACACCGTTCTTTAAAGGGGCACACTCAGCCCTAGCAAATGCTAATTAGCTGCTACACTGATATCTCGTCAGGATGCTTTTGAAAGGTGAGTGAACAGGAGCCCTACCTCCAGGATCAACTTCAGAACCAAGACTGGGGCATGGGGAAGCCGCATCCATCAGAAATGAAGGAAAGGTGTATTCCGTGCAGAGCTAGAGATAAGATTTTCTTCTGAGCTACTTCAGGGCATCTTTCCCTACCTTACGTCGTTAATGATGGCAGCTTCCTATCATGGTCTGCAGTCACAGAACAGACCAGGGGAAGGCTGAAAATGCTCAACAGTAAACACATAAGGAACTGAGCAATCGGACAGGTACAAGCCTTAACTGAAAGACATTTTATGCAGGCATTTAACCATTCCCTCTACAGTTCTGCAATCCTGCTCACCTGTAGCATGCTCCTCTCAAACCCTGTCTGAGAAGCTCTTGCCACCTACCATCAGACTGCCTTAATAAAAGGCTGAAACGAAGATCTTCCCCACATGCACGGTATGTACCTTCAGCAGAAACCCTTTCTGTGCTCTGCTACTCTTTCAGTTAATCTTCTTCCAGAAGAGGAAGAAGTGCAAGAGGTTCACTGCAGAAATAACACATCCAGTAAGTCAGTGCTAACACCTCTTCTTGCTGGTGTCATCAATTCAATGGCCTCAGCACACAAGACCAACTAGCAACAACCGCACCAAAGGCAGAGCTGATAAAACTCTCGACTGCAGCAAAACACAGCCCTTCCCAGCCACCCCCTGATGCAGCACAGGGTACGACAACTTGACACACTAAACTCTAAGATCACTACTGGCACCACTGTGATACTGGGCATAGAAGGAGCTCCAAGGCGCTAGTACCGCAGCACTGAGTACATGACCCAACACTTGCACCCACTCAGGCTTTAAAATAAACATTTGGCAACAGTCTGTTGAACCTTTTAGGCAAGAAAACCTTAAGGTGGCAGCTTCTTCAAACAGGAAATGTATTTTGCTAGGATAAATAAAAGCAGCAAGCAGCAACACACTGCCTTTGGTTGTTCACAGCAAGGAAAATCTCAGATGAAACCCGAGCACCGTCTATCTTTATGATGTTGTCATCAGCGCTTGCAACTGTGAGGTCATCTGACTGGTCGTATTATTAGTCACCTTCAGCATCACTGTCACACTGCCAGACATAAATTTAGTCACTCAAAGGGTCTTCCACTGATTTGCGATTGGATTAGCAAGAACTAAACAGATTATCAAGTCAAGTACTGGGATGACATAAGTTTGATCAAAAGCTAAGAGGCTTCAGCAGATGACCAAAATTTCTCATATTACAACACAAGCGGTATTTTCACAAAGGGAGCCAGCTGGATCAGCTGCACCGCTCTACTGGAACACTGTCACCCCAGAGTCACAACAAAATTAAACTTTGTTCAGACACTGTGCTCTGCTACTGCTGTCACAGTAAGTGTCGAGACAGGTGAATACTAAATCATGCGTTTAACTTAAATCATGTCTCGATAAGAGATCTTGAAAGACAGAAAAACACTCTTGCCAAGGGGTAAAGACACTCCTCTCCACCCCATCCTTGCAAAAAAAATTTCAAGATAATTCTGAGCTAGCTGCTCAAATGTCTGTGAATCCAGCTGCACTGCTGACACGCAAAAGCTGCGGCCATATCTGGTACCAGATGTGCCACCTAAGTGTTCTGGGAGTTTGTAACATCCCAAAGTGAGCGGCAAGGTAGGCAACACAAACATTAATTATTATCTGTACTGACAGAGTGACAGAGAAAGCAGATATTTTAAAGCAGAGCCACATCAAAAACAAGGGGGAGAGAGCAGACAACTTCCTTAGGAAAGCTGCTGAAATCTTGACTTTCATCAGATATTCTTCATGTTCAGGGAGCAGGCCATTCAGTTTAAAAAACAGGAACAGTTCTCTGGCGGCAAGTCTATGGTTATTTTCAAGAAGGTCAGGAGATTATTTTTCTCTGGAGCATATGATATATGACCTCCCTCCCTGTCTCTGTTACTAGAAGACTTGCAAGGGTCAAGCCTGAACTTTGAGTAGTTCTGAAAGGAGGCAGCAGCATGGTGAGGGGGAGAGAAGGAAAAAGAAAAAAAAAAAACAAAAAACAAAACAAAACAAACAAAAAAAAACCCAAACCACACCCACAACCCAGAGATTCCTTCTGACTTTTACAATTGGTCTGGGGGCCTTCCACATCTTCAAAGCTGTGGCACCCAAAAAAGCCAACCCTCCTAGTTCCTCTACTGAAAAATGAAACTTCTCCCCAAAAATGTGCCAGCTGGTAGAACCAAAAGCACCCTTGATCAGTTTTAATACACTCAGAGATACAAGTCACTAGAGACTTTTATTCTTCAAAAGCCTTGCGACACAGGTTATGGTAGGGCAACAGGTTACAGAAGTCCCAGTTAAGCATTCGTTTACTCAATAGAAAGAGTAACTGGAGACTAGCTACCCAGCAAAAGAGGCAAGTTTGTCTTTGCTGTAGGATAAAAGTACACAAGTGAGCTGTTAGCACAAGCCTACTGCACTGCACTAAGTTCACACTACCTTATCTCCAGCCATTTGGGTCTCCATAACCTCACATTTGTTGCAAAAGAAGAGAGCTCACAACTGGACATTCACATTACAGAAGACACAAAGATTCACATCTGAAGAGTATCAGAATCACAGCTGCAGACAGAGCTCCGCTGTTTGGAGACGTATCATAAGAAAACCTCAGAAAATGCCCTGCCACCTATAAACACTCCAAATGACAAAGTGTGTTTGAGGACCAACGCAGTTATCCTAAGTTAGAAGTTTGGGTTTCTCCCCTCTCTGGTGCTGGATTTGCTCATTTAACACTTAACAAAAATTATTGTAATACCTATTAAAAAAGGTAAAGACTCCTCCCACTGTGCAAAGGGATAATCCACCTCAACACATGCATCTTTTAGAGTTCCCATCTCAAAAGGCATCTTCCCCTCGTTCACATCATAAGCTGACCTCCTTACATTTCCCTGTGACTCAAAAGACAGTTTAACAACTACAACTTTCAGAACATTCCAGCAAAATCGTTTATAGAGTATTGATTTCATTAAAAAAAAAAATCTGAAGGTGAGTTAGATGCCACGACCACTCTGAACAACCAGATAAAACAAGGCCAGCAGAGGGAAGCGGTATTTATAGCAGCTTCAAACAGAGTGCAAGGCTTCAGGGAGCTGTGTACATACCAGAACTGTCAACCATTTCTCCAACAGGTTACACCACTACACTGCTATGAACGCTACTGCTCCTGCAGCGGGGCTCAATGGAGGCACAGTCAAGAGAGAAATTTACTACCAAATTCCATAAGCGAAAGGGAAAGCGTTCTATATAAAGTTAATTGGCCCTGCTTCTTAAGTGCTTTCCTGTGGTTTCAGGTTAGACAGTAGCTGGCTGTGAACACTACTCCATGGGTCAGCCAGTCACACATACATTTTGAGATGATTTAAGATGCTTACCTGGACTTGCTGCGGTTGCTGAACCTGTATCTGCTGCTCCGGTTGAGTTTGCTGCTGGACACTGGTTGTCACAGGACAAGCAAGTTCAAGCAAAGACCCAGCCACCTCTGTGCTGTCCGTGTAAATGCAGTTGCCACCCTGCTGATACACCATCGTGGTGGTGGCCGTCTGCTGAAACTCCTGCAGAGCTTCCGGCCCCTTGGAAGCGAGGGAGTCCAGAAACTCCTTCATCCTGTGCTGGGGGATCGTTCGCGCCTTCACACGGATGTATTCTTCAAAGGAAATGGTGTTCTCCAGAGAATTATTCATATTGCAAGGTCCTTAGGGTTCCTTAAAGAAAGAGGAAGGAAAAGTCTTAACTACAGCACTCCTTTGATGCAAGGATACTCCTACCTCCAGTCACTAATTTCTCATCCCGAGCACCATATGAGGACTAGCAAATATGCACAGCCAGATGCCCGAGACAGATGCTTTAGTTTTATGAGGCATCTTATGCTACTGCACATTTCGGAGATTAACCCTCCGCAGCGCAGGGAAGTCTGAACGATAACCAGATGTAACTGCGGTACTGTGCAAAGAGCTCACTGCCGTGGAAAATCTTCCGGCACTGTACTTCATCCGGATCAAGCGAGTCCCACAACAGATGAAATCAAGTCACACGTTTCGTTTGTTTGCAGCATGCAGTATTAGCAAGAGAAGCTCAGAAATCAATATCTGTGGCCCTGCTTTGCAGGCACAGAAGCGGGAGAACAGAGCAGTACGTTCTGTCAGGCCATGCAGTTCTATTCTAGGCAGCTAATGGGAAGCACAAGGGAAGAGCATCAGATGTAGCATTCAGCCCACTGCCATTAGGACTAGGACAGCCTTATCGATTCGAACACAGCGAGCAAAAGGAGAGTGCTGGAATCAAGAGATTCCTCAAAGAGGGAACTACACACGTGGAGAAGCAGAGCTCTGGAAATGACAAAGGCAAGAGCAGCATTAGTTCTTGAGGTCCTTTTAATACAGAAAAAGGTTAACATGAAACATGCCATGTATGAAGACGAAAGAGACAGAAAAATAAAACAGATTATCAGGGAGGAAGTGAGAGCAAGGGGAAAAAAGCCAACAAAAGAAAAATACGACTCCACCTGAGAACATTAGAAAGCTCTAGGGTATACTCTGACAGCATTCTTCTCTTATTGACTTATCTTGTTTAAACCCACAAATTGTTTCTGCAGTGAGTACACTGGTTGTTTCTAAGCTACTAATTTGTCTTGCTAAAGGATAAATAGATCTGAGCTGTAACACTACCAGATACTGGGATGGTCGTGAAAAGCTGTGAAACAGTGCAAGATTAGGACTAGATTAGGTGATTCAGTACTGCTGTGTCGAGCTGAGGGAAGGAGGGAAGAGGGACAAACATCACTATATGTACACTATGATTGCAGTTCTAAAGGCAACAGGTACAAAAGCAGAACCTTTATGTACGTTCTTACCACGATTTAACAAAGTGAACCAAGACAGAAATATGTGGTTGCACATAAGACTGCAACAATCTGTGTGAAACAGGAGTTACTTCTGGGCTCTTAGTGGTGCCCAAGTGTATTCCACAAGTCCAGCTCCAATTCCCACCAAAATCAGTGGGAGTTAGAGCAAATTCTAACCACTCTTTACCGTTACATGACAGCAGTCTAAACACATAGAAGTTTTTGTTTACATGGCAGAGGTTCATGGCTGCTGCTTCGGACCAGGCTCACCGGAGAAAGAACGAATATCAAAGGTAAGGGGAACACACTTGAGAGAGCTTGTGCTGTACCTATAGTTTCTGAGAGTTATTATGCAAAATTTGTTGCTGTATGAGATTATTACAGAAAATATTCTTAAAGCACACATCAATGTTCACTAAAAAGCACCAGTTAAGAGTGTTCCCCTAGTAAATCAAACAACTCTGTAAAAGTCAGCCTACAGAAGCTCCCGTAGAGCCCACGGCTGGACAGAAAAACAATTCTCCCGCCTTTCAGAGACTGATCTGAGACATTCTCAAGCCAGTTCTGCATGGCAGAGCCAGTAAGACTGTTCACTTAGTTGCTGAGTGAGGTTTCCTCCAGGAGACACCCAAGAGTGCTCTGCACCTCTAGAGGACATATTTTTAACCCTTTCCCAGGTGACATTTATGTCCAGGGTGAAACCAACAGAGAATAACCTTGTTAATGCCTCCTCAGTGACTCAGACAGGACCTACACCGGGGACACCTGAATGCATCTCACATCTAATTTTAAGAGGCTCCGTTACACACTCCGAAGTCGGAAAACAGATTTTGAGCTATTAACTTGTGCCGATGTTCTACTTGGAACATGCAAGTACTCGACTTCAATGCTACAGTGAGGCTTTCAGGAAGAGGAGCACCATCATTTTGCACGTCCGCTCTGAGGTGCACTAGCAGACACAGCTTCCAGAGGGAAGACGCTCCTGAGCAATAAGCCTCAAGGATACCACGCCAAGAACCCAGATGTGAACACCACAGGTGCTCTTTGAGAGGACACGCTCTTTGACAGCTAGCTGCCTCTGAAGAGGATGGGCTCACGTCTCAGCAAAGCTCCTGCCTTCCTCCTTGCTCCTGCACTGGTGCTTACTGTGTTGTAACGCCTCAGGGAATGGCCATTCACCTTCTGTTAATCTTGTCAAGGGAGAGAGTGGGGAGGTCAGCAGGGCAGCTGTTTTCAATTGCAGCTATCGGTTAGCCCTCACTTCTGCTTTTGGAACGCCAACCCTTCCGTCAAGAGCTGCTCACAGGTACACCGTGCTCCTGCGTAGCAGAGACCAGAAGCCACCAGAAACCCAGACGGATAAGCAGCAGGCCCAAAGATCAAGAAGAGGTCCACCACCAAAGAAACCATCACCTACCTCTTCCAGCCAGCAGGAAGCGGAACAAAGACAGCATTAATTTCTTAGATACAAATCCTTGACCCTGCTCGGCTGCTCCACGTTAATTAGTTCTCTTCAACAAGCGTCAAAATCAAGAGCCTACTAGGCCAGTCTTCCCCTGCCAGTGAATCTTCCCTGTCACAAGAAATCTCTCTTTTCTCTCTTCTAGCATGGAATAATCTTCCTTTATATTTGCCTGAAGTTACTACATTGAGAGCCACCGAGGCCCAAACAATGAAATGCTCATCTGATCCACTGCAGCACTCAGTCACAACCACGGATGCAAATCCCACTGCTCACAGGGTAGTTGTTCCTGCCCTGGAACAGCAGCGGGGTCTTCTTTTGGTTTTCTCTACATCTCTCCTACCCTGGCCATCAGAAGGGAGCTAAAGACACCGCAGGTAACAGCGCGGGCTGGACTAAGTCTCTCCCAGAGTCGTTCCTGTCAGCTTGAAGGCTGCTTGGGATTATTTAACTAAAAGCATTGACTCCTCAAAATAGCACTTTGCAGAACCCTACTCAGCAGTGCAGGTACCAGGTCTAGATGAAGATTCAGGAAAATAACACCATACTCCCAGAAACTTTATTTATTAAAACTAAACCCACCTGCATTTATGACAGAAAACATTTTTAAAGCTCAAGTGTGCATTCAACAGGCTTTTGTAGGGCGAAACACACAGCTTGCTGCTGCAGTTGCCACTTTTACTGTTAGTTATTAAAACATAATAATTAATGCATTCCATTTATCCTGTAGACACATTAGAAACGGCAAACACCCATCCTCACTAGATCTTGGCAGCATGTTTTTAATAATGCATGTCAAAATTTAAAAGAGAGCATCCAGGCAACAAGCTGTCTCTGATAAAGGGAGGTAATTCCTCCCTGTTCGGCGTATCTGTGTTTTTCCAGGAAAGAAGTTCAAGAAACTCTCTGAAGATCGGGAGCACATACGGTTAGTTCATAAAACTTAGACTGAGGTTACTGAAAACACACACACAACTTGCAGCATGTGGACAATCTGGACTCACCAGTCACCATGTTGCATGTATTTCTGCTGCTCTTGTCCTGAGCTCTTAGACTTGTAACGTTCTGGAGAAGACAGAACAAAGAAGCCCTTTCCATCCCCAATTCCTCTTTCTTTATTAAAGCCATTTTATTTTTAATATGTATTCAATTTAAAATAATAAAAAAAAAGGACTCAGAAAAGAAAGATATGGCCATCCACACAGCTAGTAGCTCCTAGTGAAGAATTGCGAGATGCCCAATTCCTAAGCACTGCATCCCTCGGCCTGGTGTTACTGGGAAGGAGCTGTGAGCACATCCGTCACAGGGCGCCGAGCGCTCGCACCGTGCGGTGACAGGCACCGTGCGGCCGGTGACACCGGAGTTACTGGAGGACAGAACTTAGAACAAGGCAGCAGCAGTGACCGGATCCAGGTATCCCCCCCCGACCCCTCCTCCCGCAGGTGTTGCCGGCCGAGGCCCGGGACCGACGGGAGCGACACAGGCCGCCCGCCGCCCGGCCCGGCGGAGGCGAAGCTCCATATTTAGCCCCTGAGATCATCGGCCGCGGCCCAGCCTCTCCGCGCCTCGAGCGGGGGACGCGGGAACCCGCAGGGCTTCCTCCTGCGCCACGGCCGGTCCCCGCCCG
>WHYT01000017.1:0-70117 GCA_009806455.1 Tetrax tetrax
GACCTTGGTGTCTACAGCTGTTTCTCTCACAAGAAAAGTTTGTTCTTCACAACAGGCTGGCAGAAGCCTCTCAGGATCTCTTCACCTTATTCATCCCATCTCATCTCCTCTCCACCTCTTGCAGCCAGACTGGGCTGAGTTGGGCCCAGTCGGCCGCCTGGTGAGAGGCCAGAGGGTGAGGCCTGCAAGGCCCCGGAGGCCTGCGCCTCCCCCTCTGGGCCTCTGCCCTTGCTCAGCTTCGTCACACCTTCTCTTCCCTTCTTTTTTTTTTCCGTTTTCCCCTTCTTAAATACGTTATCGCAGAGGTGCTATCACGCGACATTCTGCTCCCAATCGGCTTGGCCTTGGCCAGCAGTGGGTCCGCCCTGGGCCCGTTCGAGTCCACTGAAGAAAGGGGAGCGACTTCTAGCAGTTTCCTACAGAAGCTACCACCTTAGGCCCCCCTCACTAAGCAAAACCACAACACACCTTTTACTAGAAAAACTGATTCTAAAATGTTTTCGGAAAAACTAACTAACTAATTTTCTCTTATTTCTAACATGGAAAAACTTGGAGTTAAACATAGAATCATAGAATTGTTAGGGTTGGAAGGGACCTTTAAAGTCATCTAGTCCAGTATCCCATCATGTTAAATGAATTTGTTTGAAAAAGGACTGAAAAAGAACTCTTTTAGTATTTCAGAGCTACTCATACACTTCCTAGTTTACAAACAATGCACCTGAGCCTACAGAGGCTTAAGAACATCTCTAGCAGTACACCCATAGGTGAAACCTGTAACTTTCTTGGAAAAGATTAAATTTCTTTCATTTTTTAAGCCACTAATTTAATTGACTAACTTTTAATGATTCATACATGATCAAGTCTTTGCACAAACCAGGGCTAATTACAGGAAATGTAAAATTAAATTACTATAACAAATGGAAGAATAATGATTGAGAAGGTACGTAGGCATTTAGCTTCCCAGATATGGTAGTTCCAAATTTATTTATATTTGAGCTAAGTATGTAACCTAGCATATGCTATATTGCTTCCATAACAATAAATAATTTAAAAATAAATTTAGATGAGTAAAATTCTATACAACTGTAACAAATATTCCTGTAACTACTGCAAATTAAAATACTATTTAATCTAAACAATTAGAAGTATGGGCTTTAATGAAACATTAATTTCTTTCAAATTTATTTTGCAAACTTCATATTTTCATGTTTAGCCACTATACATTAAAAATAAAAAAAAAAACCTGAGGGAGAAAGAAACCAAATCTTGTTTCATGCTCTTACATAGATCTTACAATTCCTAAATATTCTAACTAGTAATTAAGAAAGAAAACCTATCTCTGAAGTAATTGAGAATTATGGCAGAGAGATAGGATACTGCTATCCACAACCTCACAAAATTTCCTTACGTAAATACAAAGAGACACTGCTATTTCTAAACCTCAGGAGTGCAGAAGACTGGCTTAATATTCTAATAAGGAAAGTGTTCATGCTGTGGAATTGCAGCTCACATCTCCAGTTAAAGAATGGAAGTCAATAAAAAGTATTTCAAAAATTATATTAAGAAGATTCCTAAAAATACTTTGAAATGCAACTATTTATTTCAAAAGTTGAAGAAAAATAAAATTGGTGATAACACTACAGATTTATTCTGGTCATATTTATTAAGAACATGAAATATTTCTACCATATTCTTACATTACAAACACTCATTAAAATCCCTAAGAGGTACTGTGAACTTTAGCTTTCAACTCTACAATTATCAGTGAGCTCAGTGGCAGACACTGTAAATAACAAATGTACTGGGGAAAATTACAGTCATACTGTACTGCATACTGTAGTGTTTTAGTTGGAAAGACCTTTACAATTCTAATGCCCTCCTCTGGCATTACAATTGTAAAGGCATTAAGACCCTCAGTAGCCAATTTTATTACTACTTTTTAATAAAGTATTATTACAATATCTCAAATAATAAAATGCAGTTTTCCACTATATAATAATTAACACAATATCAAACTGACTGCAGTCGGAATGCTGTGGTAGTACATGGGTTCAGTAGTTTCCTGAGGAGAAGATGAAGGACTTGCAAAAATTTTTTGTTTTCAGTAAAGCTCATAATACAAGTGATTTTCCAATTCACATATTTACAAATAGATTGATCCATTCAAAAGATGATCCCAACTGCCTTTGAAAAGGTAGTTTTAGGGACTGATTTCTAAGGTATTTTCAGACTTGTTGAATGCATCCTTACATCCTGATACTTCCTTTGAAATCTTGTCTGTTCCTTCTAGTACAAGATTTTGCTTACTTAGTTCACCTTGATTGTGAAACAATGGTAATGTATGTATATTGTTGCAGAAAAACTAACTCTTCTTGCTCCTCATTTTCATTAAATACTCTCTCCTGCTCAGTGTGAACATATTCTCTTAATAGAATGGTAAACAGTATCTAAAATATGAAAGTGCCCTTTATATGATGGACACCATCTTGCCATCTTAAGCAGCTCTTCATAAGAAAATCCTCATCTAGCAAAGCAACCAGTCATTCATCTTGCCAATCACAGTGTCACTTCTGAATAAATCAGACTTAACATTTTCATTATCACACTCCTACTATGTTTTCCTCAGGGCTAAGAAGTTATTAAATGGTATCAACATTTTCATCCATGCTCTGACTAAAATAATTCAGCTGTGCAGTATCACAACTTCCATAACAATGGGAGGAAATTTCATATTCAAGTGTTTAAAATGGAATCTGTGATGATACGTCATTGATTTTATGCTTATGTCTCCACTTTATGAAAGCATAATCTTAGCACCCATGTTTGTTGGTGGTTTTGGCATATCACTAGCTATAGTAGCTACTACCATCTATAGTGTGCTAGCCCTTCACACATCCTTTCGGGAGAGAGGTTTGACCTCCTAGTATTAAAAAAAAAAGTCTCTTGATTCAGAAAAAAAAAAAAAAGATAGCATTAAACAGAGAAGAATTCTTGTTTGAACTCAGGATATCCATCCTGTATTGCATTATTTTCCATGGAAAGATTCTCTCTTAATTAAAACTCAGGTGGCCTTATGGAGGATAATCTTGTCCAGCATGAAGATCACTCCAGTCCTGTTACTGATTGCAATATGACATCCAACGTGCAGTCCATTTGAATAGACAAGATTGTATTCTTTATAAGCTTTGAGATGCATGAAGCTTTGCTACATCTGCAGTAATGGAACTACTTCTTGCTCTGATCTATAGTTCATCTACAGCTCCTCTCCAATTCACATCAAAGATTTTATGCCTTATGTCCGTTTGCACAGCAAATGAGTAAATCACATGAATACACTGCACACTTTGGAAAATTATACAGCAATATATAGCATCCACAACACCAACAATATCATCTGAATGGATGATAAAAGTGAGCTCAGTGAGTTATATTTCCTAGCCACATTTAACTTTTTTGACTGTGAAATCTTCACTGTGACAGATATTTCACTTTATTAGTATGCTTTGAACGGTAAGCAAGCAAATGAATTATTTAAACTGGACTGCAAAATGATTGTGAATTTCTCTTTCATCTTTGAAGCTTTCAAACATGAGGTAGAAGCACCATCAGATTTAGGCAACCTCATTACTTCAAATTGTATTCTTAGGAACAAATCTGTCTTTAGAAAAGGATTACATTTACATGTAAAATCAATTAATTCAGCAAGTAAGATCTATTGCATCTTCTCTTTTTAAGGAACTGAATATTATTGGATTAATTTTGTTATTTGCTAATATCTGTAGAACATCAGATGCCTGCAGTTCATGCTACCCTTATTTTCAGGAAAGCTACTGTTTTCCCTAAGCAAATCTGAAGCATTTGTATAAAAGGTTTTATTTAACTATTTGCCATACAGTCAGTAATATTAAGGAGTTTAAAAACCTTAACGGACAATAAAAATTGATTCTGTCTGCCTAAAAGCAATGATTGTATAGTAATGGTTTCAAATGAAAGTCTTTCTTTTAAACATTGATGAGTTTATGCTCCTTTTTTTCATTTAATGAAATAACTCACACCAAGAGGAAGCATCAGGACCTTATTCACATCAATTTCTGACTGCAGATATTCCCTGGGACAGACACCTCAGATTGTGAGGAAATTCACAATAAAGGATCAGAATAGAAGAGGATTCCTGCCATTTTTCTTACTGGTTCACGTAGGTAAAGTCACTGAGGTATCTACTGGGAATCTAACTACTACTCCTGTGTAAGATGCAGTTTCCATTAAATGCAAAAGCCCCAGAGTTCACTTAAATCTAATGCTCAGACTTAAAAGGCACTTACCAGCAAGGACATTTTTTCAGAGGAAATGAAGGATCAGGAAAAAGAATTAAAAACTCTTCTACAGGGTCGACATAAAATTTAAGTACAACAGAGCTTTTGCATAGGAAAAATTTATTTTAGGATGGATTCACAACTCTAATGAGCCTAAAGAGTCACTGCCACTGCATGCTATATATTGGGTGTGATTATGTACATATGTAGTCGTTTAATATGTTTTTCCTAAGCAAGTCTTGCAGGTTAACACATTGAGTGACCTAGACTTACTCCTAGTTTAAAATTGAAAAAAAAAACCACAAAAGGCCCATTATCAGGTTTTCAAAACACTTTACCAAGTCTAGACTCTATCCTCCATTAATGTTATCTAATAAAATAAAACATTATCTATTCTATTGTTCTGAGAGATGTTAACAAATGTATTTTTACTAAATTTAGTTATATTAAATGGTATTTCTGCTATGAAATATGGAAGTGATGCTTCTTTATTTGAAAGACCTATAGAGTTAAAGAATAAAGTAAAAGAATATCTGTTATGGTTCAAACCAAAGATTGACAGACATAGCCCAATATTCTGTCTTTGACAGCAAACTGAATGTGAAGCTTAGGAAAAAAAGGATAAAACAGGTGGATATAATCCAGTTTTTCTCCTCCCTAGCTTTTAGCAGTGAGCAGTTCAAAAGCTATTCTAGAGATCTAAGAACTTGTATTACCAAATTCTTGGCTGCCGTATGTGTTGTTCAGCATAGTACTTATGTGTAGGACAATAGATTTTCATTCAAAATTAGGAATATTTTGTGTAGCTTTATGTGATAAAACCTGGGTCCTCTTTGAGGAAAATCTAAAAATAGATGAATAGGACATGTAGGAGAGTAAGCAGGATGACACACTGAAAAAAATATTTACTAACAGAACAGATGTTGAAAAAGCATCCTGTATTCCTCCTTTTTTTTTTTTGCAACTTTAAATCCTCAAACAGTATCCAATACAACAATTTCTTTCAAAACGTATACATCAAAGTTCCTTCCTTTAGCTTGGGTTTTATGATTTCTGTATTTCATCCATATCACAGAGTCTAATTATATAATTAGCCCATGTAAGACACAGGCTATTACATAATCTCAGGTGTAACACAGACATAATCATTAACATTTCTATCTGTCCTGAATAACATTTCTTATCAGCAATTACTTTTCAGGGCCTGTAGCCAAACGAGTAGAAGTAATGTGAAAGCAGGCAGACAGAGATCATAAGAGTGGGTCTGATATGTGCAGTGTTCTATGCTAAAATTCAAACGCATGCTTATTTTGGAAGCCTATATTTATATTTTTCTACCAGCCTGCCCTTGGGAAGTTGCTACTGTTGTCAGAAGAAGATGGTAAAAATAGCACTGTTAGAGCAGTAAGCGACACTTATTTCCAAGGGTTATGTTATACAAAATATGTCTTGCTCATAAACAGCTAAAGCACAAGGCTTGACAACTGACTATCATCACTACAATTGACTGTAAATGTGACTGCAACAGTTGGTTCTGCAATATTTTAAGAGGGATGGCATCCTCAATCACTAATGGGTAGTTATATGTGTACCCGTATCGTCTGGTTTAGTTTCACAGGCTGGATTTTATTGCAGACACCTTCTGTCATTACAGTGGATCACTGCCAATCTAAACCATTGATCCTGCAGTAATTATTCAACTCTTGCTGCAATGCAACTGTTAAAAGTTTCCCTTGTTCAGTTTTCTTTCAGGCTGAAGAAAGCAGGCCATGCTGGAAGGAAGCCATGAGATTTGAGCTGTAGAGATCCACATCTGTAGCTCAAATTTTTCCAGTTAAACTTACTATAACAATTCTTTTTAAAGTATTAAACAAAATGCAATAAAGATTGAGAATGTCAGTCTGGCATGGTGTCCGTGTAATTTATCAGACTACTTAGAATGGCGAACTACTGTATCTCAGTTTTAATATCCTATTTTTCCAGGAGAGATTGTGGATTCTGACAAATGAAACAGTTCAGTGCAGTTCATTAATTATTTTTGAAATATTCATAAATTTAAATATGCAGACTCCCAGCCCACAAAGACTGACAAGCTCTTAAGATGAGAAACTGCAACCTGTCTTACTGATACCAAAAACCCGCATGCTTAAAGGTAATTTTAGCCTGGTATCATACCTCCTGCTTCTGGGTAGGGTAGGCTGACCTAAATAATTTAATGCCACAGTCTCCATGGAGAAAATTTATGTTAAGTCTTGAAGGATTCATGAATGTAAATAAATATTTGGCAGTGGTTCCAAAACTGTTTTCTATCTGATTGAAACAGTACTTCTTTCCAACTGCCCCTCCACTACACTCATACTCCTTTTTCCACTCTGGTCGTCTTTTTTCTCAGATTCTTCCAGTACAACTCCAAATATTTACATATAAGTATTCCCTCTCAGCCATTCCCTACTTATTCTTCATATTTATTTACAGCTTAGTAATTCTTAGGGTTTGGAGTTGAAGGAGAGTACTCTCCAAAAGACAACTACAAACAGTTTCTGTGAGGTTGTAAAATGTAAAACTCATCATCTCTACATTTGTCCCACAGCCTACTTCCACTTATCTCACCTGCTCTGCCTCTCTCCCTTCTGCTTCTGCAGTTCCCTTTCTCCCCTCTGCCGGCCTGATGCATCCTATAATCCTGGCACTGGTAATGATGGGGGCATCCTATGAGACAGAAAAATCTGTAGTAACATCTATTATAAAGAATGAGATGCAGAGGATGCAGGAAGAGCTAAGGAAAAAAAAAAGGTTACAATTTATCAATAAATTGTTTAAAGGGCATTATTCCTGTTTCTCAGATTCTTGTGTCTGAAGAAAATAAGGGGAAAGACACACCTGTAAGAAGCTAGCAGGGTGAAAATCTGAAATGTATTCTTCCAAAACAACCCAAAGCCAAAGAGTCTGGAAAAGAGTTGCTTAATTTGGTGTATCATTTATAATAGATCAGCTTTGTGTCACACAGTGTTGCAACTGGCTTATATCATAATATCTTAGAGGGATAAAGGATGCAAATTTTATTTGACACAGAAAAAGGACACCTGCCTTATCTTCCTCTTATGCATGCCTTGACAAGAAGGGAGAAGAAGGGAGAAGGGAGAAGAAAGGAGAAGAACAAAGTGAGGTTGCAATAACAGTAACACGTCGATGACTCTTCTAGCTGCCCATTTATATTTTTTTCTTTGTTTTCATCTTTTCTCAGTTTCTTCATAAATATATGTATTATTGTTAAGGTAACTTACTTTCACACATTGTGCCTCAAGAGTTGTTAGAAATATTTTAATTATAATTTCAAAATATTTTGGACAATTTTCTTCAACGTAGAAACTATCGGGCTCCTCTTACACAAAAATAAAACTAAACCAAACCACTACATCTTCTAGAATACGCCATGGAAAGTGTTCCACATGGCAAAACTGTATCTCTAGCTCTCTTGCTTGTGATGAAAATCTTTAAAACATGATTTGAAATTAAGTCAGAGATTTATTTTGAAAGGTGAGCATCTGGCCCATTAAAAACAAATCCAGAAACTAAAGAAGCAATATCATGAACTACACCTAACTACTGCCAAAAAGATGTTAAAAGATTAAGACAATCACTGAAGACTCCTGATTTCCCAGTGCCTAAAGGTTCAAATGCACTTTGCTACTAAACAAGTCCTAATTTCTTCCCAGGATTGTCTAATTATGTAGTAGTCACTGTCAAAAATTAACAGCTCACTGGAAAAAAAAAATTAAGAAAAAAAAAGTCCATCATAATAACAGCAGGAAACATCAAAATGCCATATTATTTTCTTGGAATCATATTTTGTGCATCATTCTCCAATATAAATAACTGATATTGGAATACATTGCTAAATAAGTGTAAGTTGTAATTGCACCTACTCTGAGTTACGTATGTACTACTAATGGTGTTACTGTAAATATTGGTGTAAACGGTGAATCTCTTCCAAAATCATTTGGGTTTTTTAAAAAATTCTACCCAATAACTGTAATGACTTCAAAAAGCTCCGATCTAAGTTCAGTAAGGAAATTGCATTGACAGATTTTTTGCCCAGTGCTTATCAGTCAGGTAACAAAGAATATTAACATTTTTTAAATATTTATGAGGTAGGAAGAAAAAGGAACTGTGCTCACAAAGAATGTATCACTTCTTTAAAAGAACTTAACGTTCCCTGATTTCAGCAAGAGAAATTTGACAAGGCTGACAAGGGAGGAAAGCAGGTGGGCAGGAAATCTTGATTCACAGCTCTGTCAATTCATCCTCAACAATCTTGTTATGTGGCTGAATAAGCGACAGTTCGGGATATTTTAAATAAACACCCCCATTGACTGTTGAAAACTACTTTTCTCCTCTACAGCAAAATCATTAAAACTCCTGTGAAGAAGCTGTCAGATTTTCCCACCTGCTATCAGAAAGAGCAAAAAGTCAAGTCCTAGCAAGTCTTGAAGCAGATGTAATTTTTTTTTTTTTTTTCCACAGCACTTACACAGGCTGCAGTGTTAGGAAATGGCACTGTAACAGAGTAATGAGTATCCACCACTGTGTCTTCTCACTGTTCTGCACTCTAGGTTCACTCTGTTCACTCTGAAGAAGCAGTAGAGAAGATAGATGGTTATGTCTCAGAAACAGAACTTTCTACTCATTGAACTAAATGATAGTCTCTGTTGACTGCTACCAATTTTTTTTTTGCAGGTTGGCATTTAAATGAAAAGAATTAATCAAGGGAGGAAAAAAAAGAAAGAAGAAAACACTTTACCAATACAAAGCCAAACAACCTAACAGAGTGTAACTAACTACACAGAAGGCTCCAAACACAAGCAGAAATAATTTTACTCAAACCAGTAGCCTTCAGTCACAAGGAAAACCCCGCATTCAATAAAATCCTGGGAGAAAAAATAAAAAAAAAAATTCCAAATACCTTTCACTTCCCCAGTCCCAACACCACCAAAACCAAAACTTTTCTACTTCAGGTCAAGTCTATAGTCATTGAAGCTTCTTCTTTCAAAATTGCTTTCAATATAATCAAAGACAACAATATGAGGCATTAAGAGAGAAATCACAGCCTGTTCAGTCTTGTCATGAAATATCCATAAAGCTTAAATTTTAGTGATAAGAAGGAAAAAAAAAAAAAGGTAAAGAAAAGAAAGGATTTGCTTTGTTTGGTTTTTGGGGGAGGGAAGGTGGTGAAATTTGGCAGATGGGAAGATGTGACATTTCACATATTCCAGACAGTATTATCACCAGTAGAGCGAATACAGTACCCAAAGGTATCGATAATGAGTTTTATTTTCTTGGGCAGGTGCATGTATATCAATTAGACACTCCAGACATATTTGCACCACAGCTAGGAAGATCACTGAAGCTAGAGAAACTACCTGAAAGATTTCTTCATGTTGTTATTCTCGCTATGGGTGAATTGTATAGATGTGCAGAGGGGCCAGCACAGGGTTTATAGATCAAATACTGAAGTGAGCTCAGGAGGTTTATAGGCCTTACTCTGATCTTTCATCCTTGCTGGTCAGCACACCTAAAAAGTAATTTAACAATTAAAGTTTTTTAAACATATGTCCAATTTGTAATGTTGGCTTAAAATGAAATTAAGATAAATTTGGTTTCATGCACAGCGGTGATACTTAACGACTTCTCTACTTTGCACTGTTTCCCTGTTCTTTCCTGAATTTCCCTGCACTTTCCCTAGCCAAATCTTACCAATGTTTTCAAAACTAATTGGGTCAAATTCAGTGATAAAACAAAGGTAGGTAATAATTATCTTGGCAGATGGAAACAAATTAGAGCAAATTTAAACACTTGTAAGTGCTTAACAGGATTCCTATTGCCAATGCTGAGAGCAGCAACATCTCTATCATCACATCTACTCCAAGCATCACCTTGTCATTGTGCAAAATGTCAGTATGATGACAGGAAGAAGTAGAATGAAACAGAACAATCTATATTGCTCTCATTTTATGGAAACAGAGATTTTACTAAAATAAAAGCATTGAACACCTTTACATAGCAGCACTACTAGTTTATCCTCCACTTCTCCTTGTCACTGTATTCTGATTATTTTTTTTTCCTTACTCAGCAGTGATACAGCTTATTATTTCCATCAGTATTTCTCAGCTTTGAAAAGTTAAACCTAATTGAATAGGAACTGCAAAGAACCATTAAATAGTCACAGGTGAGAGCTTACACTTCTATTCCACACCTACATTGCAATACTGCGTCCATGCAAGCAATGACACTGATCATGTCTCTAGTTAAAATGGTACTGATATGAGACTGGGTTTTGATCACTCTGTGTCTCTTTTAGTCTCACTTGACATAATCTCTTCTTCCTCCCACTCAAAACTTCTATCCGATTTGTATTTCAGGATGGAGAATTCTACCTTCCCCCCAATTCTCCTGCTTTGCAAGTATACATCTAACTTAACGATAATGATAAAACGTAGAAATAGCTTTCTGAACATATCTTCAGCATCTGAGAATAGGACATAGCTGTCATCCTGCTCTGTTTTCCCTGACAAATGAATAAGCACTATCATAAAAATTTTTCAAATTATAAAGGGGAAGGTGAGATTCTTTGCATTCTCAGCACTTTTCTAGGAGGTATAAGCGATTAGTATAAAGGCTGGAAGTACATACAAGCAGGCTATTAATTATACAGTTCTGATACTCTTACAATTAATACCATCTTTCTGAACTAGTCCCTTCCGACTTCATTTGGACTTACTCTTAGCAAGATATCATGCCAGAATTCAGACTTCACAATATAGAATACCGGCTTAATATATGTGCAACAAAAATATTTAAACATAGAAGAGCACTAAAAAAAATGAGGTAAGATATTTTGTATTACTTGGAAATATAATCTAGAGAAAACGTAAATGTGTTTAATACACACAAGGTAACATGTATTTCGGAATTTTTTTGAGGTGTTACATATCATGAAGTCATAAATTTCAACATCAGTAACAAAGAGACCAAAAAAACCAACTTGACTGAAGATACATTATGCTAAACTCTAACAACCTCTTCCCCTAAGATTACAGTAAAGAAAAAAAACATATTTTTTATAAAAGTGTCCATTCTATTGAATATCAGCTTGTCGTAGTTTAGTCCTGCTCAGGACCAAGCTACACAGTCTCTCGCTCACTCCCTCCACCGTCCGAGGGAATGGGGGAGACATAATAGAAGAAAAAAAGGCTGGAGGTTTAAGATAAGAACAGAGAGAGATTCTTAAAGTTATTGTGGGCAAAACAGACTCGACTTGGGGAAAACAATTTATTTGTTATTATTAATAAAATCAAAGCAGGATAATGAGAAAGAGAACAAAACCAACTTCCCCCCATCCCTCCCTGAGCTTAACTTAATGTTCAACTATCTCTACGTTCTTCCCACCCCTGAGTGGCACAGGGAGGCATAGAGAATGGGGGTTACAGTCAATTCATCACTCGTCGCTTTCCACAGCTCCTTCCTCCTCGGGGGAAGAACTCCTCACATTCCTCCCCTTCTCCAGCATGGGGTCCCTCCCACGGGGCACAGTCCTTCACAAACTGCTCCGGCGTGGGTCCTTTTTCACAGGGTCCAGTCCCTCTGCCACAGTGCAGGCCCTCCACGGGCCACAGCCACCTTCAGGCATCCACCTGCCCTAGCATGGGGTCCTCCACGGGCTGCAGGTGAATTTCTGCTCCTCTGTGGACCTCCACGGGCTGCAGGTGGATATCTGCTCTTCCATGGACCTCCGTGGGCTGCAAGGGGACAGCCTGCTTCACCATGGTCTGCACCACGGGCCGCAGGGGAATCTTGTCAGGAGCAGCATTACTCTTCCCCCTCCTTCTTCACTGACCTTGACATCTGCAGCTGTTCCTCTCACAAAAAAAATTCTTAAAAAAAAATCTTCACAATCAGCCTCAGGCAGATGCCTTTCAGGTTCTCTTCACATCTCCTCTCTTCACTTCCTATCGCTGGGCTGGCCCAAGTTAGGCCCAGACAGCCACCTAGTCGGAGACCAGAGCGTGAGGGCCACACAGCCCAGAAGGTTCGTGTCTCCCTGACTCTGCCCCTGCTTCTGTTTCTTCACTTCTTCTTCCTTCTTTTTTTTCTTTTTTTTTTATTTTTCCCCATCTTAAATACATTATCACAGAGGCATTATCACTGAACATTCCATCACCAATTGGCTCAGCCCTGGGCAGCAGCGGGTCCGCCCTAGATCTGGCTGAGTCTTCTGGACAAAGGGGAAACTTCTAGAAGCTTCTTGCAGAAGCTGCCACCTAACAAAACCAACACACAGATGTTCTACTGTACCAGTTAGTAGTACATTTTAGTTTTTAGATGAAATATTACTTAATAAAAGCATTTGCAGGTAAAAGAAGCATGTAAATAAATAAATGAGTAAACAGTACATCTAGCGTACAAAGTTTTGAACAATCTTTGAAATGAGGATCCTGACCTTTGTAAATTCTCCATGTGGCAATCCCAGGCACAAATATAGGCTGGGCAGAGAATGGATCGAGAACAGCCCTGAGGAGAGGGACTTGCGAGTGATGGTAGCTGAGAAGCTCAACATGAGCACGTAATGTGATCCTGTGGCCCAGAAGGCCAACTGCATCCTGGGCTGCATCAAGAGGAGCGTGGCCAGCAGGTCGACGGAGGTGATTCTCCCCCTCTGCTCTGCTCTGGTGAGACCCCACCTGGAGTACTGTGTCCAGTTCTGGAGACCCCAACATAAGAAGGAGATGGAGAGGATCCAGAGGAGGGCCACAAAGATGATCAAAGGGCTGGAGCACCTTTCCTATGGGGACAGGCTGAGAGAGTTGGGGCTGTTCAGCCTGGAGAAGAGGAGGCTCTGGAGAGACCTTATAGCAGCCTTCTAGTACCTCAAGGGGGGCCTACAGGAAAGATGGGGAGACATTCTTCAGACATGACGAAGGGTAATGGTTTTAAAATAGAGGCAGGTAGATTTAGATTAGATATGAGGAAAAAATTCTTTACAATGAGGGCTGTAGAGCACTGGAGCAGGTTGCCCAGAGAGGTGGTGGATGCTGCATCCCTGGAAACGTTCAAGGCCAGGTTGGATGAGGCTCTGAGTAACCTGATCTAGTGGAAGATGTCCCTGCTCCTTGCAGGGAGGTTGGACTAGATGATCTTTGAAGGTCCCTTCCAACCCTAACCATTCTATGATTCTATGATTCTATGATTCTATGATTCTATGATTCTATGATTCTATGACATGTCATAACCTCTGTAACCTGCATAGTTTACACTACTCCATCAACTGTCTTATCATATAATTTTCCTAAGTTGTCCTTGTTCAAACATCTTAGTATTTATGATTTATTTCTAATCCCTGATTTAATCAGAAAAATGCTTTCTTGGACTCTGAAAAAAATGACCCAAAAAGCTAATATTTTCTCTTACCATGAAACTGCTATTTTCCTCCTTTTCCCCTTGAAATCACTTCTCTGTTGCTCCCCATGACCCACTATAATACCTTGCCACAGTCCAAGAAAAAAAAAAAAGTAATCTAGGATGGTATAAACTCATTTTACTGATCAAAAAGCAGGGGTGCTGAGAATTAAATCTTTCTTCTTGAAAATTCAGCTTTTACACCTCTCTGTGTTTCTGCTTACTGCTGTGTAAAGTAAGGGTGATTAACAGTGCATATAATCTTCTTGGATATAAGATAAAATGTAAGAAATATTTCTAATTTGATTATAGATATTGGGAAGAAATGCATCAAATGATTTTGCTGAAATCTACCAATAAAGTAGGTTCTGATTCAGCTTGGTTAATGGAGGGCTACGTTGTCTTGGGTAACTTATGGAAAAAAAAGTGTTTCCAAACTTCCTAGTGTGACTGCATCCAAAGTATTTGAGCAAGCTTGACAAAGAATGTCAAGATGACTCTTCCCCTTCTTGCTTTGATGGAATGGCGCTGGTAGAAAGTTACATTGTGTGACAATTTCTTTTTCATCACTAAGCAAGAAAAGTGTCTGTAAAATGCTTTTCAGAACAGATGTGGATGGCAAAGATGTTGCTTATCCCATTCTGTTCCTTTTCTCCCATTCACTCTTCATCTTGGATATTAGACAGTACATACAAATATACAAGCACGCTAGCTCTCTGTTGGCCTGTCTGCCTTGCAAAATAGTAAGGCTCAATAAATTAGTGAAACAAAAGCCTTATTTTGCTTTCTCTTAAGTTTGGATGAAGCTTTGCATTAGCATTTATAAGGGATAAGGAAAAGATTGAGTTAAAGGACCAAACTGTTTTAGAAATTCCATTCATCGTCACTTTCATTGGACTGCAATTTCTACACCTTATGAGTATTTTGAAAGGTGTATGTCACATGTTGTGTTATGAAAGCATAACAAAATTCTGAATTAATTTAGATGCTGATAATAGATTCATACAGACTGAAAATTAATTTTAGTAAACTTTTAGTCTCATAACTGACTCAGAGAGGCTTTTCAATGAGCACGTGTCTTGTGCATGTGCTATGCCAAGCAGAACTTCCTCATCTCTGATAAGTGATATTACTAACTTCAAGTAATTTCCATATTTCATTTTAAAGTTGTTTTATTTTAAAAAATACTGGATAAATTATGATCTTGCGTCCTTTTCCATATTTATGTGTTTTCCAATATTTCTTTGTGTCACCTGAGAAATATCAATGTCAAATGTCATCATTCATAAAGAGAGTTTCTGGTACCATTCATATGTTGCGTGATTCTCGGTGGAGTTGCCTTCCCTAGTTGTATAAAATCAATTGCATACTTGAAACATTCAGAAGAGACCACAGTGAAAGCAACCATTCTCACAAATATTTAGCTCGGTGAAACTTTCTTCACTCTTTAAATTCAAAGAGGGGAAAAAGAAGCAATTAAAACAGCACAGTGCGGGAAGAGCTGCTACAAAGCATTTATAGTAATGTTTATGAAACATCCACAGCATTTCATCTGAAGAGCTCTAAAAACATTTAAAATGTTAAGATAATATTTATCAATGCACCTCTCAAGTGATGCATATGTTATCCCAGATACAAAGCAAAAAGACAAGGAAAGACAACTATTCCTAGAATGCTCAATATCAGACCTATGCAAGAGACAGCAAGAAGTATCTTTGGAGAAAGTGCAAGAGCAAATAAGAAATTGTAAGGTCTTTGGAAACCAGTGTACAAATGAACATGGAGGCTAACTATGCTTTAGGACACTGTACTTCACCCATTGCTTTTGAAGTCAAATATATAAAAGGATCACACAAAGTAAAAGATGAAAAATGGAAAATCCACAAAATGCAGAATGATGTAAAATCTCAGCGGAGTCATGGTGATTGTAGCAATACTGGTAATTCTTTTTTGATCTACTGCTAGACAAATTTATTACTTGACAAGAAAGAAAAATAACGGGATATATATATAAAAATAGTATAATATATTAAACTTCACATGTTTAACTGAGAAAACACATAAAATCTCCCTGTGAAATCCACCTTCTCTTTGGACACTGCTGTCTGAAGATTTTTCATTCGTGAAATGCGTTATTAGTAACATATGCATACCCACAGACTAAAATAGTCAACTATTGAGTTAAAACAACAGTATTAGCAAGATAGTTTTGAGAAAACTTTACATATTAATCCACAAGGGAAAAAAAATATTGATAATGAGTTCCAGCTTCCTCTCCTTTCTGCTGCTGGTTCACAGAGCCTAACAAAGAGGTGCAGAAATAGGCCGAGTCATCAATGCCTGGGCAGAAATTTGTTTCTAGCCAACCTTCATCAGTTTTAGCTGGAGTCAGTAAATTGGCAGTTTGTCCACATAACTTCATAAATTCACTATTAAAGAAGACAGATTACATTTGCCATAGGAATGCCAATTGCTGAAAGTACTTTCCTTCTAAAACCTAAACCAATTGCTTAGCTGTGTAAAAACTTCCAATTCAAATAAAATCTGTAAAATGTTTATTCTGCCTAGAGAGATATGCTAAAAATAAAACAAAATAATAAGTAAAGAAAAAGAAACACCTGCCATACTATTTCTACAAATAGATATATTTGGGTTTTGAGTGATTTTTTAAAAATCCAAAATTATAGTCTCCTGACAGCATCCAGTGGCAGCAGGAGTTCAGATCACTCAGCATGAGCATAGGCTCTTTCCAGCTTTTAAGTATCTCACTGAATAGAATTGCTCTAGGGAAACTCAATGTGTGAAAAGCAGGTGCCAGACAAGAGTTCCCAAATGTTCTACTGCTCTCCTGAATTATTAGTTTGGCTTTCTTATAGAATCATAGCATCATAGAATGGTTAGAGTTGGAAAGGACCTTCAAAGGTCATCTAGTCCAACCCCCCTGCAAGAAGCAGGGACATCCCCAACTAGATCAGGTTGCTCAGAGCCTCATCCAACCTGGCCTTGAACGTTTCCAGGGATGGGGCATCCACCACCTCTCTGGGAAACCTGTTCCAGTGCTCTACAACTCTCTTTGTAAAAAATTTTTTTCTAATATCTAATCTAAAGCTAACTCCTTCTAATTTAAACCCATTACCCCTTGTCCTATCACAACAGGCCCTACTGAACAGCCTGTCCCTATCTTTCCTGTAGGCCCCCTTGAGGTATTGGAAGACCGCTATCAGGTCTCCCGGGAGCCTCCTCTTCTCCAAGCTGAACAGCCCCAACTCTCTCAGCCTGTCCTCATAGGAAAGGTGCTCCAGCCCTCTTATCATCTTCTTCTTTTTCTGATGGCTAGTTTGGTGATCATGAAGCTTTAAGTATTCCACACCAGGTTTCCCAAGACAAGACTTGGTTACTGGACTGATTTATCACATTGAGTCCAAGCGCTGCCCAAAAGCTAGCAGCAGGAACAAAAGCAATTACAACAGGGCTGGTGCTGCTTCGAAAACAGCATGCCAGTTTCTTAAGGGGCTAAAAAGGAAGTTTTGAATTGCCTTCAGGTTTTTGTTCCTTGTCAAAAGACAAGTTAGTAGCAAAACTGACCAATGGTTGTAACCTGTAAGACATTTACAGTGGTTTTAAACTGGAATCAGATATACAAGCACAAGAGAAGCTTCACAGCACCACAAATGTGGAAGAGACTGCAGTGAGAAAAAATAAATCCAAATGGGATTATTTCCCCTCAAATTTCCTCCCTCAGTTCAGATATTCTGGAAATTCTAGACTTTTTTTTAGCAATATCTAGACTTTTTAGTAATAACAAAATCCTGCACAAAATAAATGGGAAAATATTAATGGTCACCAAGTCATTATGATGCTTATGGAAGGCGGCTTGCTAATCTGAAGAGAATGACACATAGATATTCCTTACAGGATAGATCTTTCAAGATTTCCTCAGAATTAATGCGGAGGCGTTCGTATCAAATATTGAATTGTTAGCCAAAATCTGCAGGAGGTATCTTTATTGGAATTCACTCCCACTGAGTTTTCAGAAACTTTAGCTTGGGAATGAATGGAAACAGCCACAAGCCATAACTGTTCTCAGTAATTCGGTGCTAGAGAGGAAGTGTTGATATAATTTCATTTGTATCAGTCATAACAGTTTATATCACTTTGAAGGTGTAGGGAACATCCTAGACTGTTCACTAGCTCTTCTGTCTGCTCCAAGACAGAATCATCCTCCCCTTGTGGCCATTTAGCCATCACTGTTTTTCCTTTTTTTTTTTTTTTTCAAGAAGGTTCAGAATTAAACCTTCAGTTCAGAAGAGTAAAGCTACTTCTGTCTGATTCTCTAGGATTTAAAATCATGCACAAAAATTGTACATTTTATCTATTTTTCCATTTTCAACTATGTATTTCAAAAACAATTTGTTCTAAAGATACATATTTGCTCTGTAGATGCATGAAGTCTGAAAAAAATGCTTCCAGAATTACTTAGACTACCGTAAAAAAAAGCTTTGGTATTTAAAATCCAGAAAACAAAACAAAACAAAAAAAACAATTATGATCTCTTAGGCAGCTGGAATAAATTATTTGGAGAACTGTGTGTGTCATGCAGACTGCTACAAAGCTAGAAGTTAACTAAATTAACAGTTTTCAGGAAGAGAAGGTAGAGAATGTATTTAATTTCATTCAGATTTTCTGTTTTAAAATTCTATGAATCTGTGCAAATATCTATATACACAGAAATAACTGAGCCTAGGAAGACCATTTCATTGAGGCCAAGCCTCATAATACACAAGACCAAAATAACATTAATCTTTCATCCTGCAGACTCATCTCTCTTACATCTTGCTCCACACCAAAAGCCTGGGAGCATGAGGAGATGAGGATCATACTGCAACATGCTTTCAGTTCCAGACACCTCAAACAGTTTTAGAACTGCAAATACATATGTTTAAGACAGGGACTTTATTGCTGAATAAAAAATATATAGAAAAAAAATGGACAGTTAGAAATTATATAAGAGAGAGACTGTGCTTTACTGCTTGAACAGGAAACCACAAAGCAAGAAATCTAGTTATTTGATTATGTCAGTTCATTCTCAAGTCCCAGTTTTCTCATCTGTGGAAGAATATAACATTAAATTATATAAAGTACTTCTAACACCTCAGATGAAAAGCAAAGATATATAGAATATCATTAAAGATACTGATTCTTGACTTGGGGTTTACAAAAAGATTGTTCCATTATTTTTATTATACTCATCCTTTTAGAATACACATAATTGCATTGCTGTATGTGATTTGATTACGTGTAGGAGTATGCCTAGAATAGGCTGGAGACCTGTTTTTAATGTACTTATTACATTCTCAAATCTTTATTGCTGGTATAAATGTTTGAATATAACATTCCCTGGATATATCCATTTAATGGTTTTATTAATTTTGTTACTAATAACCATAACACTCTTCAACAGACAAGATGTTCCGTGGGTTTTGTTATCTGCAGTATAAAAAGACAAGTGGACAGCGGAATCCCTATCCAGGTACTTGCTCTGAGAAGAAAGACAGTAACAAAGGTTGGTTTCTGAAGGATTTGTATACTTGATTTGCTAACTTCCTCCTAGACAGACCATATGTCTGTATATGTCTTGCCTCAGGAAACCAGACTGTAATTCGGTATTTAGCCTAATTCTGTTTGCTGATGACATAGGCAATTGTGGTGGCTTGCTTTTCAGTGGGAAAAGCGTTACTTTCCCTGCTTTAGACAGATACAAGAATGGCACCACTGTCACTGACCCAGCCTAAGGTAGCTCAATCTCTATGTAACATGTAGGAGTGTAATGGGAATAGAGCTGGGTTCAGTGCTATTTCAGATGGCTTTCCATCTCCACCAACCTGCAAGAAAGAGCAATAGTGAGGCAGATAACCACTGAAGAACAGAAGGTATACCGAAAGACAGAGGAATGATTTACAATATTTTCATAAGCAGTGAAGTTTAGCAGCTGTAGGAGTATTCTTTAAGAAAATTAGTCATCAAGTTAGGTTAAAGCCAACATAAGTTATGCTTTATTAGGCTGGATCACAGCAGTAGTGTCAGCTATTGCTATTCTGCAAAAATGACCTTGATAGAAAGTTCAGAATACTCCATTACACATGCAGAAAGAAACTAATTCAGGTATATTACATTTTAAATGATCACACTTAACATAAGACTGAACTAGCTTCTTTTTCAAATGGACACATTATGACAATCTTGAGAGAAGCTATTCAGAATAATAGGCTTTTTATTATGTAATTCAATACAATTTATGTTTACATGGTGTCCTTCATACAAGTATATATAAAAAAAGAAAATCTTTGGAGTCAACAGTAAGTTGAAGTGAAGACAATAGCAGGCAAACACAACAACACAAAGTGACTATCCTATGGGAAAAAATGATGGTGTTCTAAGCAGAAAGCAACAAGGAGAAATGGGGAAAAGCTCAGACTGCATATTACGAGATATTAGAACACAGATGAATAATGAAGTGACACTACAAAATACATTATGTTCCTCATGAGTTTGGAAAACCTTTTCTTAAATTAATCAAGGAGTCAACTGAGAGTCAAAAATTTAACATGCAATGATGCAGAAATCCTGCTGAAGTCTCTGCGAATTAGTTCATATCCTAATGACAGAAGCAGGCTGCACATCACATCGAGCACTTATATACACAGGGCCCGTCTTGCCACTGCCTTTATAGCTTATGTAGATATTCGTATCAGTTGCAGTGATGTGGTGTAAAATGGTACTCCACCACAAGCAAGGAGAGAATTCTGAATTAGTAGGGCTTTATGCAAAAGGAGATGTTCAAGTCACAAGTGAAAGGAGTAGAAAATTAGGCAAACCAAGTTTACAAACTCATACTATCACCTCCTCCAGATACATGCTTGCACTTCCTCATGGGAAATTCTGTGTATCTTATTAAATTTACCTATCATGCAGCTTCCATCATGTCTATCTTCAAAGTAATAAAAATTAGGCCTACACTAGTTAGCAATGCTATGCACCAGTTTAAGGTGCATGCTTCTGTGATCAGACTATAATAACTTATTCCAGTTTCTCCTTGAATTATAGTTATTTCTGAAACAAGTTATCTTTTCCATATTCTTTCTGGCTAAGAAGAGATGTAACAGTAATCTTTGTGCAATGCCATTTGTAAGCTAAATTTACGTTCCAGATTTGCATGTTAAGTGCCTTACTGGTAAAAGCAGCTCTCAAAGACAGCATGTTTATGCTTCCATTTTGTGCTTAGATTTGAATGCTAAAGCAAAGCCAAGTGAAAAAAAACCACATTATTTTAGTACTTTTTATCTTAAGTCAAATATGGATTGCTTATTTTAATTATTGACTAAGCCTCCTTTATGGGGGAAAAAAAAAGAACTATTAGCGATTGCAGGCTCTGCCTCTATATTGTTATTTTACACTTGGGCTTTCTCCTCCATAGTTTGTACTCAGGACTATGTACACTTTTGAAAATCATAATGTTTAATGCACTGAGTACTGTCTCTGCAACACCCCAAAATAACATCTAATGAAGTGCATCCAGTTAGTCATATATTTTAATTACATTATTTGGATGATCTCTGCCTTCTAAATATGCTTTCTGATTGCAAAAGGAAAGGCATCACTACTAAAAGGGCTCACTTGTCACAATTCGAGTTCTTGTTGGTTTAACTTGAGATATATTCTGACATGTATTTCCAGGTTACTTTAATATAAGAAATAATGAAATAAATATCTTTTGAGATATTTTAGTTTTGAAGGATAAATATTTACACATACATATACATATGATCAGCAGGATGCTGCTCCATGTCATGCGAACTTCCATGTTTTGACCAGATGCCCATACTGCGCACTTCCACCATAACACTATTCGGCCCTCTTTTCTTCAAGTCTCATTACAATTTTGTCTTTACATTTCCTTTCTTTAAATTTTCTTTCATTCACTCTCTCTCAAAACAAGTATTTCGTGGTCCCAGTTTCCTCACGTCTTCCCTAATAAACGTTCTGCAGTCAGCCAACTGGGGGCTCTGGGCCAGCAGAGCTGGTGGCAGCTGGCAGTCGAGGCAGCAGCTGTACCGGGAGCTCTGGGAAGGGCAAAGCAGCCACCACAGCATCCTGAGGGGTAAGGGAGGGAGATGTTAACTTGCTAAACCTTCTAGTAAAACAGCTCGCTTCAAAACAACTTCTGAAGCCATGCATGGCTCTGGGCATGCAGTCTGCTGGAAAACGGCCTAAGGTTCACTGAATGCCTTGCAAGTATTTTTCTTAAAAGTTTGCCCTTGTATTCTTTCTACACTTATCTCTGTGATAGTTTAAGATTCTGATTGTGATTTGGTGTCAAAATATGGAAGAAGATGCAAATGTAACAGGGAAATTAAAACCGAAAACTTAAAAAAAAAATGCTACACACAGCTGCCCATGCTGGTGGGGTTCCACTGCCTCTGTGCTCTCTGTCAGGCGAGGTGAGGCCGGGGCTGCCCCGTGCCGGTCACAGCCAGTTCCAGCCACCTCCAGCAGCCCCACCGCAGGGCACAGCCCAGCCCCTCATCCACAGGTGGGCACCTCAGAGAAAGCACCGCTAAGAAAGGGAAGAATGCTGCTGCTGAGGGGTGAGGGGAAAAAGTGTGAACAGCCCTGCGCGCACTAAGTGGAGAGCGGAAGGAGGGGCTGAAGGCCCCCCATGGAGATTCCCCCGGAGATCCCTTGCCGGAGCCGGTGGGTATCTCCTGAGGGAGCTGCGGCCTCAGGAGAGCCCGCGCTGGGGAGCAAACCCACGCAGAGCAACACTCCAAGGCAGATTCTTGGAGTCTTCTCTTAAATGCTTCTTGTCCAAATCACAAACATCCCATCCAGCCTTGCAGATTTTTAGCTCTATAAAAGCAGAACAATGCACACTTTAGGCTGAGAAACTTGCAGTTTCCTTTTTCTTCTTCTGTTTTTTCCTCAGTCTGTCCTCTCTTTTACACCTTATCCCTTCCTGCTATGCTTCTTTATTGCCCTTCTGCTGTCCAATGCACAAATACGTAGAAAACCATGCACAAGGGGAGTGAACAACAACACAAACTATTACCTGTGGAAACCCACTATGCTGGAGAGTCTTGCTGGATCTTTAAAGGTGAAGATGTGGTTGTTTATTTCACATCTATAAAAACTAATCTTTCTTTTTTTAGAAAAAAAGGCGTAAAAATAATCTTGTGAGTGGCCCTGCTATGACACATCCACAACTAGATCAAACTGAATGAAATAAAGTCTTGAATAAAAGAGGGTAAAAGTTGTTCTTTTTATCAAAGAAAGATTGATCAACAGATTACAATTATTATTGCCAATGAGGTTCAGCATCTTCTCTTTGTACCTCTTTGGTGCGATAATCAAGGAATCATAGACTAGTTTGGTTTGGAAGGGACTTTTAAAAGTCATCCAGTCCAACACCCCCTGCAAGAAGCAGGGACATCTTCCACTAGATCAGGTTGCTCAGAGCAGCATCCAACCTGGCCTTAAATGTTTCCAGGGATGAGGCATCCACCACCTTTCTGGGCATTCTACCACCCTCATTGTAAAAAATTTTTTCCTTATATCAAGTCTGAATCTACCTCCTGTTTTAAAACCATTACCCCTCATCCTATCACAACAGGGGTGATAGGAGTTTCTATCTAGAGTTTCTCCCCATCTTTCCTATAGCCTCCGTTAGATACTGGAAGGCTGCTATAAGGTCTCCCTGGAGCCTTCTCCAGGCCGAGCAGCCCCAAATCTCTCAGCCTGTCCTCATAGGACCCTCAACTCCCATGTTGGGGGCTCCAGAACTGGACACAGTACTCCAGGTGGGGTATCACCAGAGCAGAATAGAGAGGGACAATCATCTCCCTTGATCTGCTGGCCACGCTTCTTTTGATGCAGTCCAGGATACAGTTGGCTTTCTGGGCTGTGAGTGCACCTTGCCGGCTCATGTTGAGCTCCTCGTCCACCATCACTTCCAAGTCCTTCTTGTCCACCAGCATTTGCAAGTCACTCTCCCAGTCCTCAAGCCTGCTGTTAACCCATTCTCTGCTCAGCCTGTATTTGTGACTGAGATTGCCCTGACCCATGCACAGGACCTTGCACTTGGCTTTGTTGAATTTCATGAGCTTTGCATTGGCCCCAGTCTGTCAAGGTCCCTCTGGATGGCATCCCTTCCCTCTAGTGTGTCGACAGCACTACATGGCTTGGTGTGCACTCTATCCTGCTGTCCATTTCACCAACAAAGATGTTAAACAGGGCCAGTCTCAATACGGACCCCTGAGGATTGCCAGTCATCACTGGTCTCCATTTGGACTTCGAGCCATTGACCACAACTCTTTGAGTGCAACCATCCAGCCAATTCCTTATCCACCAAGCAGTCCATACGTCAAATCCATGTCTCTCTAGTTTAGAGAGAAGGATATTGTGCAGGATAGTGTCAAATGCTTTGCACAAGTCCAGGTAGTTGACATCAGTCAATCGTTGCTTGTCCACCAGTGACCCCGTCATAGAAGGCTATCATATTGGTTGGGCATGATTTGCCCTTAGTGAAGCCCCATTCCCTGTTACAGATCACCTCCTTATTTTCCATATGCCTTAACACGGTTTCCAGGAGAATCTGCTCCTTCACCTTGCCAGGCACAGAGGTGAAGCTGACTAGCCTGGGAATATGTTTCTGTCTTACTAGTTTGCACTCTAATTACAGTAAATTACTAACAGGCTTCTAAATGAAGCTAATTACTAAAAAGATCTATGCTCAGATCTTCTCAGCTGGAAGATCAGAGAAAGTGAAGATTAATAAAATTGTAACAACAGCATTATAAACTTTGGTAAATCTACATGCAAGATGTTTTTCCTCAGAGCTAAATAAAGCACCTGTCTCCAATTGTCCTGGTTTTGGCAGGGATGGAGTTAATTTTTTCCTCTCAGTAGCTGGCATGTTTTGGATTTCATGTGTGAAGAATGTTGATAAACACCCTGATGATATGAGTTGTTGTGAATGAGACCAAGGACACCGTCCTGCTTTCCAAGTCTTGCTAATTTGCAGATGCAGGAGGCTGGGGGAAAGACAGACAGAATAATTGATCCAAACTGGCCAAAGAGAGTATTCCATGCCATAAACGTCATGCTCAGTATATAAGTGGGGGCTGGCCGGGGCGGGTATCTGCCTTCCTGGCATCCATCTTTCTCTTCAGTCTGCTGGCATCGTTCCCTCTACCTTGCTGGCTCCCTTTTTGCTCCTTTGCTTGCCGCTCGGTTTTGTTTCCGTGATCGCTGCTCGGGACGGGCTGTACGGTCATTGGGACATCGGGTGGTGAGAAAACATACATTGTTCACCTTGTATATTTTAGTATCCTTATATTCTGTTATTATTGTAGTTTTCCTTCGTTATTTTAGTAAATTGTCTTCATCTCAACCCATGAGTTCTCCTTCCTTCCCAATTCTCTCCACCATCCTGCTGGGGAGAGGGAGGGTGAGCAAGAAACTGTGTGGTGATTCAGGCTAAACCATCACACCAATGGAAGGAAATTATCATTCACATTTCCCATTGTTCAGATATTTCCATTAAAATATTTTATATTTTGATCCGGGATTTTCATTATTTTTTGAATTTTGATAAAAATTCCATTGAGAAAATTCTCAAAGCAAAACCTGGTTTTGACACTGAATTTAATTTTCCATTTCAAAATTCAGATTCTGTTTTGGAGTAGGGAAATGATCGTGCCCCTGTACTCAGCACTGGTGAGGCTGCACCTCGAATACTGTGTGCTGTTTTGGGTCCCTCAGTACAAGAAGGATGTTGAGTTGCTGAAGCGCATCCAGAGAAGGGCAACGAAGCTGGTGAAGGGTCTGGAGCACAAGTCTTATGAGGAAAAACTGAGGGAACTGGGATTGTTTAGTCTGGAGAAGAGGAGGCTGAGGGGAGACCTCATTGCTCGCTACAACTACCTGAAAGAAGGTTGTAGGGAGATGGGTGTTGGTCTCTTCTCGCAAATAACTTCTGATAGGAGGAGAGGAAATGGCCTCAAGTTGTGGCAGGGGAGATGTAGGTTGGATATTAGGAAACACTTCTTTACTGAAAGAATGATCAGGCAGTGGAATAGGCTGCTCGAGAAAGTGGTAGAGTCATCATCCCTGGAGGTGTTAAAAAAATGTGTAGATGTGGCACTTTAGGACATGGTTTAGTAGGCATGGTGGTGTTGCATTGATGGTTGGACTTGATGATCTTGAAGGTCTTGTCCAACCTTAAAGATTCTATGATTTCCCAACATTTGCATGTCGCTTGCATGCATAACTAGGAAATCATATAATCTGCAAAGTGGAAAGCATTTCAAACACCTCTAAATAATTACAAATAAAACAACAAAAAAAACAACCCAGAGTATCTCTACTGTACACATGTGATTACTACTAGTATGCCACTATAGGAAAAAATAAATTAAACCCCCTTCCAAAAAGTGTAGTAATTACTGTGGCAATTCAGATGAAATTGTTATTATTTTTTCTTCCATTTTTTTTCCATCTCCTCTCCTCTCAAACTTTGCATTTTTGGAAGATTTTGATCTGTTTGAAATGAATTTTTTTTAATAAAAAATTTCGATTTTTATCACGAGGCAGGTATAAGTGGTATTCTTTTCCTCTGACAAGACTATGAAATCTCATTTAACACAATCTTTTTAAAGAGAAGATTGTACATTATATTTGCAGAGAATGAAGGTAAGCCAGAAATTAATAATAAATACATCCCATAATAACAGAGCTTTTGGAGTCAGGCTTCTCCAATTTGGACCAGTGGGTCAATCTTCTCTTACTCTTGAAGCATTT
The DNA here is from genome assembly GCA_009806455.1 of Tetrax tetrax. Taxonomy (NCBI): domain Eukaryota; kingdom Metazoa; phylum Chordata; class Aves; order Otidiformes; family Otididae; genus Tetrax; species Tetrax tetrax. Next base: position 26,622 of record WHYT01000017.1, read on the forward strand.
GCTTTGCAGAAAACCTCTCTACGAGAAAAACATGAAATAATTTTTTATGTTAAACAGTGGCAAGTACCTGAAAATGCATAAATAATTGAAAATAATTGCATATTTTCACCACAGCTATAACTTTTGTTTTATTACACTGCTGAATTAATAATTTGGGGGGTTTTCTCCCCTGAAGAAGAGAAAATTGAGCTTCACCTGGCTTAACGTTTCTACTCCACTGCAAGTATAGTCTGCAACATCAGTATTGCATGACTAATTAGTCAGGAGAGAAAGACCTGTTCTTGGTACGTTTAAGTTAAAATCCTGCTTTGAGCCACCCTCTAGAAGAGACTGGCCGGGATGATTGCTATCTAACTGAGGGACTTCCAGTTGGGACTGTAAGTAACCAGCTATGCATCTTCAATTAACTCTTCACCTTGAAGGCATGAATATATACTAAAATCCACCAACTCTCTTGAAAACCTGTGTGAAGTTTACACTAAATCCAAGGGCTGCCTGTAATTTAGCTATAAATTGAGCCTTGAGTTAAATCCTGAACTCTGCTCCACCAAAATTACTGAACCTTGTGGGGCTCTGCTTGCAGCCAGCCTCAGGACTCAGCTGCCCACTCAAAATACAAGGCCAGCACAGGTCTTTCTCTTCCAGTCCTTAGAGGAAGACTCCCATGCTAGGAAGATGGTTGCTGCTGTTGAGCTGATACCACAGCAGCGATGAAGGGAGGAGGTGAACCCATGCCAGTGGCAGGTTTTCTTTCCCTGGTCCTGCTCCCTGCCCAAGGTGAGCCGCTGCCATCTGTGGCACAGCAGGGAGCAGCTGCCAAGCTAACATCTCCACCCAACCAGGAGGCATCTCCTGGTCTTCACAGAGCTGTTCCTTGCTAGGCTAGGGAGGAGTCTAAGGCTTGGGAAGAGTGCGGGGTGCTCCAGCCCTGGCTGGTAGTTATAAACATAGGGTGATGCAGCTGGAGGCCAAACTCTTAAACGCAGCTGAGACACAACCCTGAGTTGGCCAGAGCCTTCAGAAAGGTCTACCTAGGCTTTTCCGCATAGCATGCTCCCCAGAGTGGCTGAAAGACAAATTTTACACAAATGAAACCAGCAATTCAACTTCTTAAACAGGAAAACGGCAACTAATTGAGACTCCTCCTATGCTGTACTGCTTCCAGGCTTGCTTCCAGGTACCTCAGTAACCTTCCATGCCACAGCAATCCCTATGCCATCCCCCTGAGGCTTGGCTATCAGTACTCACACCCTCCCTGCCTCCCTGCACTGATGGCAAGGGTCACACTTCCTCTCCAGGCAACCCTAGCACTAGCTGCCCATCCAGGGAAGACTCCCGCTGCCTTCAGGATCACATCTGTCCCAGGAGGCACAACACAAGCACAGAAAAAAAACCAAAAATGCTTTGTCTTCTGGGCAAAGTAACACCTATCCACTGGTTTAGCTCATGCTGATCAGCAAAACAGTTTTCCTGAGAAAAAAGGGAAATAACAAGTCTCAGGAATATTGCCTGTCACACACCATGTGGAATTTAATTACAGTTCCAGTCCATCCCTTTTGTGTTTTTCAGTAAGTAGTAGATATTTTAGTTCATACTTCTTTTCCCGATGTATTTGCATAAAGCAAAGCAGTTTGTGATGTCAGGAAATTGGTGACCTTGTTCTTGGGTGGTTTCTGTGCATTTTTATTTCATTCCCTCATCTATAAGCAAATATTCCTGACACAAACTCATTCCAATCAAATAATTTTCAGAAGTTGAAGAATGAGTTAGAACATATTAATTTATGAGACTCTATTTTATAATTTCAGCTCTTCATCTCAAATCTAGAGAGTATTACATTATCTCATTTTACCTGTCTTCAAGGAGAAAGACATTTTTCATATATTTACTTTTTCAGATTTCACTGGTAACAAAGGAGACATTTTGCTGGTATAGACACTGTTAAAGAACAGGTGCAGTATATTACCAGAGAATTTGTTTCATAACTGAAATTTTAAGCATTTAAAAAAACATCAGTTTGTGACTGAAATTACTGTTGTTAGACTTTAAATAAATACACACATTACAATCCTACTTCTGAATGTGCTGCATGGTAGTGCTCAAAGATCATTTTGCCACGGCGTACAATTGGAAATAGAATATGCCATTATATAAGCCAGTCCAAATCAGATTTATACAATAGTATTCTGTTAGTATAGCTACTCATCCAGTGTAAATAATTAAATCCTTTGACTCAAATCCTTTGATTTAAATCCTTTTAAAAACTAAATCCTATGAAATCAAAATAGCATGAAGCATTTCTGTCTCCTCACCTCTCTTCCTACTCTAAAAACTGTCACTTCAAACAATATATTTCCAAAATAGCATGAACAAGAGATTTTAAACTCCTTTTTAAAAACCTCTGAGTAATTTCAAGTTATTTCCTGGCTTGCATGAAGACAGAACTATAGTGATTTGAAGTATTCAGTGTCTTCATTGTAATATAAGGAAAGACTCTAAAAGTAAGATGGTGATTGCAAGCCTCATTTAAGCAATGTCAGTGACATAATTCCTGGATTTTTTTAGCCTTTCATCTGAGACTGTGTATTTTAAGTACTATTAAGCATTACAAATAAATGCTTTTGATTTAATAATAACCAATAGACAGATTGTCACATCTTTAAAGAGTTACTACAAGTACTCTATCCAAACAACCAATCTCAAAACAAAAACCTGTATCAAACTAACCAGTATTTATTGAGCACTTATTTCATCATTCACACCATTCATATAATTTCTGTCAAGAAAAGCAGATATTAGCTGCTCTCAAAGAAAGACATCATCCTTCATGATAAATTGTCTTTTCTTCTAACGCTACTAGTCAACTAACAGCAATTTCGATCAACTGTATTTTAAGCCAAAATCTTCCATCACTTATGAAGTAAGTCTACTGTGATACAGATGTGGTAGTACATTATAAAACTTTCTGTACTCACATTAGGGCTATAATTGTAATAGATTTGACGATTTCTAGAACAGAATTGATGATAATTTTGAATACTATGATGTTATTATTGCTGATAGAAAAAAAATATTTTTTTAACTTTGAACTTTTTAGATTTTTTTTTTGTTAAAATACAACTGAATATTTGAATAAATTGCTTTATGTAAGATTAGTGGTGGAAAACTAATGTTGCAAGCAAATTCTCTAGACTCACTTTTATTTTTCCTATAGTCCCTCAAGGCTACCCTACGAAGCTCTGCAAAGCTTTTTTTGGGAGATGCTACCAAAGAATCTTGTCACACAAAGTCTCCTTCCTTTTTGTCAAATGAGAACAAACCAGAGACAGATCATGAGTTGGGAGAAGAGTGTTATCCATCATTCTTCAATAAGGCAAGCCCAAGAAGAACAATTAATCATCCTTACTGAAACATAGATAAATCCATTTCTATTTGCAGATGAATTTACCTGAATGCATCCAGAAAGGTGTCCCTCAACTCAGCAAAGAATTAGAAGTGTGCAATAAAGCACTAATAATTGGCTTAATGGAAGACTTACATTCTTATCATGCTAATGTTATTGTATCAATAGGCCTATATTGATTTTCATGACCTCAGAATTTGGTTTTCACTGTATAGTGTTTCAGTCCTGGACATGCCTGCTAAAAATATTAATAGAGATAAAAATTGATTGGTTTTTGGATGCTCTACTGCTATTAAAAAAAGAAACATTTGGAAAAGCTTCTCAATCTGAAATTTATAGCACCCATTAAGAGAGTGCACTTTCTATAATTACAGTGAGCAGGGAGGAGGGTTGCCATACATCATGATGCCAGTGTATCATCAGGTGAAACCAGTATAACAAGCTGTTGCCTATTTCATAATGGAGTACTTTTCCCTTCCCTTTCCATTTTTTTTCCTTTTCCATCAAATCCTGCAAGAACCACTGTTCATGCTCTTAGTTTTTGTGAAGATGATGCAGCATTGAAGAAACACGTTAAACATAATCAAATTTCAACAAATGATAAAATGTACTGTGGTCAAACTTGGCAGTGATTTAGCGCACTGTAGTCTTCTTTTCGATGAAGATTTGTCTTGCAGTATGCACTTGAGATCTCCACTGGAGTACTCAAAAAGTTCGGATATTTAATGGAACAGAGGTTTGAGTCACATGCCAAGGCATAATTTAGAGCACTGCACTTGCAACATGGATGCAGGTAAATCCACTTCTTTCTTCTGTTTGCCTGCCTGGCATGGATGTAGGATTGGCACCTGTGTGAATTTGACTGCCAGTAAAGATGCAGTGTGGACACACAGTCCTGGAGCCCTAGCAGATTGTAGTAAATGAAATCTCTGTCCTCAATTTGTGCTGCACTAGCCTTTAATGTATAAGTAACCAGACTGTACAAATTTGAAAACCTACAGTTTGTAACTCCTTGTCGGTTCTGCTCCAAGTAGTAGTAGGGCTAGCTCCAGCACATCTGTGACCCCTTTGGGAAGGTGTTAGGTCTGCAATGACTGCCAATTTATGCCAGTGCACTTGTAACTGAAGTACTGGGACAAGGAGTGAAAGCACCAGAGCGTGATGCCATTAAATTCAGAACCTGGTAAGATTCCCAGTGGCAACAGGCAGCAGACACTAGTGTAATCTCATCCAGTTAGTCACTGACCACCTTAAAGCACATTATCAGAGTCTCTATATATCTGTATCCAGAGACCACCACAGCCACAATTTCCATTTTTCCTGGTGTTAGATCCCTTTCTCACTTGCAAGCTCTACATAAACATGGTAGTATTGGAGATACTCATCAGAAGAGTAACTGTAAAAGAAAGTAAAGACAAGATACCTCTTGTACTGGTGTTAAATTCAGGTAATTTTGTTTGATTATAAATTATTGAAAAAAGTCAACGTTACTTATTCTGTGTTTCTTATTTCAACCCAAAAAGTAAAACTTTCGTGTGAACTCTACTCATGGTGTTTTACCATATTATATATAGATAGAATACAGTATATAATGCTTTACAGCAATATATAGTTCATATTTTAACCTTTTTGATATGTGAACAATTCTGAACTGATATGATATATGTACATGATCACAGAGAGAAATATTATTTTTTAAAACAAATTACATGTAATTCTTAATTTTCATTTTTTATTGCGATTTAGAAACTTGGAAACACCAGATCTGCTGTGAAGTGGAATCCTCTCCTATGGCTCAGATACTGCAATTGGTGAAGAACATTAAAATTACTTTCGGAAAAGAAGGAGGGGAGGAGCCCTGATTAGGTCCAGGGAGCAGTTCAGGTGATCTCTCCTTAACAATTTACCTGCAGATGTAGAGTGCATGCCAGGATGACACATCTCTGTGCTGATATTGCCCATAATATTTCAGTGGTGTCCCTTCGTAAATGCACAACTCTTGCCTCAGTCTAAGGGAGGATGAAGCTGCAGTCACAACAGAGATACTTAACTTGATTGTAAACCAGGAATCTATTTGCAACAGCATGTAGGCTGATGCAGACTAATCTTACTTGCTGAGAAAAGGAGAGGCATCTTAGTATGCGGAGTGCATTCAAATTAGGGTTAAGATGGTTCCAAACACTCTTACAGCCCTATTGTGATTTTTCCTGTCCTTCTATCATGCAGCCTCTAATAACTTTTGCAGTTTTTAGGTGAGAAAAATTAAATAGGGAATGTAAAAAGTCAGATGGGAAATGTTAAAATAGTAATAAATTTATTTATACATATAAAAATAATAACTTCAGGAGTTATTCATTACTAACACCACAATGCTGAAGTTAATGATGAAGACAACTTTTTATTTTACCATTTTTTATATTTTGTGTTGTTGTTAGGTCATCTTTGAGGGGGTCCATGGTATTATCTAGTGCAATGCTGTGCCGCCTCAGCAACTGCAGGAGCTATACATTAATCTTGGAATATTCCTTTCCCTCTGCCTTCTCCTCAACTGTGAGAGCAGATTGCAGCATCATGCAAACCTACATGTCCTAGAAGTATATCCCATTGTTCCTGGTTCTGGCTAGGATAGAGTTAATATTCATCTGAGCTGGGAGGAGAACTGGAGCTGGTGACCCCTATGGCTGGGGCACCCAGCTGGGATAATTAACCAATTAGCTAACAGCTGGGGTTAATTTAACCAAATTAGCCAAAGGGCTAGTCCATCCCATCTGACATCATGCTCAGTATATAAGTGAGGAGGGTGCTAAGGAGCATCTTTTGCTATGTGGGAAGAAACTGGGTGTGGAGATTTGTTGTAAGCCATTATACTGTATTTGTATTCCATCGCTGTTTTGTTTTCTTCTGTTATTGCTGTTAAATTTATTTTTTGTTCAATCTCAACCCACGTGTTTTTGCTGGTTTTTTGTGGTTTTTTGGGTTTTTTTTGTTTTTTTTTTTACCAATTCTCCCTTCTGTCCCACAGGGTGGGGGTGGAGGGGTGAGAAAGAGATTGTGTAGTCTGGTCCTGATCGGGGCTGAACTATGACACACGTCTTTTCATGGCTAACTGGAGCCTGAATATCAATTCTGTGTTGGGGGTAGAATGGGAACAACCCACAGGACACACTAGACTCTTGTTTGGATCAAGTTGACCTGTATGTATGGGGTTTGCTGCCAATAATATAAAACAGAAACAGATTCCACTACTAAATACATAAGCAGATAAAACAATTTGCAAAATGTGGACTTAAAGTGTGCCTGTGTGTGTACAATTATGTTTAAGTGTGTGAGTAAAGTGACATTTTGAGCAGGACTCTCCATTTAAAAAAAAAAAAAAATCTATAGTACCTGTAACACATGATGACATCATCAAATGTCCTTTTTATACCAGTTGTCAAATGATTTTCTTCCTAAGTGCCCTTTGTTATTCTCTGTGAAAATAATTATATTATCAGGAGCTGTTAATTTGCAAAAGGGCATAAAACATTGCAGGAATAGATTGGCTGGCACTGATAATACATGAGATCTGTTTACTTTAGAAAATAAATAAAAGAAGTTACATTATCTTGCCAGGATGTCATGCTGCTTTTCTTGGCAAAGAAAGAATTTCTCAGAAGTAGAGTTGAAAAAATAACTATTTCATCTTCCATTCAGTTATCCACCATAATCTAACATATTGGCAACCAGGAACAAGAAAGTGTAAGCATAAGAAAATGGATGTCTCTATATGTGAGAAACTGGGTAAGCACTAGTCACAGCTCCTTGGAAACCAGAAAAATAGCTCATATATATACACACACACATATAAATGCAAATATTGCCCATGGCTACTGTTAGCAAGGCAGATAAAAGATCAGATCAATGATCAAGCCTGGACACTTCTTGCTATATATTGCTAGTTCTGTTTGGTAGAATATGTTGCCTATCCTTGTACAATAAAAGAATAACAATAGTACTCAAATTGCATTTAAAAAGCTATAAAGAAACAAATTGCATTTTAAATTACCATTAAGAAATGTTTAGATTGCAAGATCAATTCTGCAGCTGAGAAGAGGAATGAAATCCTGCCACTAGGCCCATCCAAAATTGAACTATGAAATGGGCTGGAAAATATACTGCTGAACCTTTTGCCAGTAGAAAAACATATTAAATCAATGAAATAATATTTAGGTAATTAAATTTTTATAACCTGAGGTAAGAAAAAGAATGTGATTTGTCATAAACAATGAGCAGTGCATTCCAATTTTTTTATGAAATAATCAAATGCAAAATATCAGTGTTCCTGCCTGGATACTTCCTTTTCCTCTGTGTGTCTGTCCCTAAGAAATCATCTCTCACTTTGCCGACAGTATAAGAGGAACTTGTATATACAGAAGAGTTAATTTACGTAAGATGAATCACTGTTGCCACACTTTTGGAATGAAATATTTCTAATTAGCATTCTAAAATTGAAAAATTTATTTTATAAACAGCTTTCAAATTCAAAACTTTTGAAGTCTTAGTTTAATACCTTAACACTGGCAAAAGGAAATATTAAGGTGATTTTTAAAAATACATAATTTCTAGAGAAATGTATTTCATTCTGTTTTTTAAACAGGGAAAAATGTCTTATTTTCTACAAAACAAAGAATGAAGCTCTTTTTCTTTCTGATATATATGTACATTTATGCTACATCAAATCTATATATGCTGCCTTCTAATTTAAGCAAATTAGCAAGGACGTGATAAAGACGTGTTGTGTACAACAACAAATCCTTGGATAGCTATATATAGCCATGGATTATAACAAAACTCACAGATTTATTTATCCTTGAAACTTTCAAATTAGATTTAAGTGGATCAACAGATCCAAAATATATTAGCAGCAGACATACAAGGAGCCGGACCACCTTAACTTCACTTCCTTAAAAAACTTGCTAAAAGCTAAGTCTTGGTTTAGTCAGGATAAATTTATTCTTAAAGTGAAAATGAGTTTAAATCAGAGAGATTAGAAAGACCAATTAAATACCAGTGATGCTATTAAAATCAAATTCAGTTATCAATGTGATTTTCCCATTCACAGCGAAAGATCTAATATTTAATTTAGACAAATGTGGTCTGTTTTTAGTTAGGCTGGAATCTAGAAGAAAAAAGCCTTTGACTGAAGTCTTGCAAAATATTTAAATATGTGCTTCATTTAAGTGATCTCATTGTCTTCATTTTGCTTACACTATGTGGCAAAAAAATTACTGAAGGCACAAGGGCAGCATGAACAGTAAGAAGCTATAAAGAATAAGACAATAATCAGTGCAGTTTTAAAATTTGTATGTCTGTCAGGAAAAGAGTTTACACTTCATTTGCAAAAACTGGTTACAATGTCTCCTCTCCGTAAATATATATATATATATGAAAAAACATTCTTCCTTTTCAGAATGCCTGATCAGATATGCCCCTCTCAGGATGCAACAGTTGATGTTAAATGATCAAAATGTTTTCAAATATATGTACATCTTGTAAAACATAATGAAGAGGATAAGCATATGGTCTACATATTCCGTCACTTATTTTAGGTTGTATATTCTATCTACGCATTAGTGTCTATTAAAAATCGTAGCATCAAGAGTAAAAAGGGGTTTATTATTTGCTGCAGTGTCTACTTTAAAGTTAGAAAAGCATTGTTCTACATTAAACATTAAAAGCTTTCAAAGACTCTAAATAACCTGTAAAACTGTTCCAATTATCATCCATCAGTAATCTCCTGAACAAATAAAATGCATTTCTTACTTGTTTCATATTCATAAATGCCATTGGTTTAACTAAAATGTTTGTAAACTACAAAGCACAGGTTTTTTCTTCAACTAAGCTTGAATTAAACATGCAAATGTCTCCTAGCCATGAGTTATGGTGAATAATGGACTTAAAGAGAAAAAAAAAAAGGGCAATAATTTACATCTTATCTGTTTTTCCCTATCAAAAAATCAATAGAAGCCAGGTGGAAACCAGAATGTTAAAAGATCCAAATTCCAAGGATTTTCTAAGTTTGCATAATAAATGTGACAATTCTCCCACAGAATTCCTTTTATCACATTAGTTACACAAACCAGTTTATCTGAGTGCATTGTTCACATAGAAAAAAATTCTATTTATTTATAATTGCCAAATCAACTGAAACTTATTTGCATTATGCTGTAAGGACCTTTGATGAAGCTTTAGAAATCTGCATAAACATTAATAATTTGAAGCCTTAATTAATAAGAATTGAAAAATAAACTTCAAAAGGAATGAAAAAGCTGGGTTTGATTTGCTTTGTACAAACTATATGGTATACTTTCATCACCTCTTCAGTTTTCTGTTTATACACTTTTCAGTGAAAAGCAGTAAGCATGGAGACTTTATTAGAAGGAGGAGTTTAATGGCATCCAATAAGCTTAAGCAACTTTTCTGAAATTTAAGTTTCCAATAGCTAAAAAAAGATCTGACGGTTAAGTTAATATTCCAAATGAAATGGTTTTTAATTCAAAATCACTCTGACTTATAAAGAACTCCTTGATACAATCCAAGATTTCATTACTAAACTATTTTTTAAAAATAGTCCTATTTCTCCATGTAAAGATGCTGCTAGCATGGATTGAATTGTGAATCTTTTAAAGTCAACTGAGTCATGAGAACATAAAGCTGAAACAAATCAATTATGAAATCACATGTAGCAGCATAGAAAGAGATAAATAATACTGGGGGAAATCAGCATTATCTGTCTCAGATATGAACTATAAAGAACTGTACCTAGAGGAGAAAAAAAACAAGTCTCAGTGTAAGAAAAGCCTTCTGTGCCTATCAAGACATAGGAAGTATCAAATAAAAAAAATGTGTGGCATTATGCTCTCTGGTCTTCTGCATAGCTACACCAGAAGTGCTAAACAGAAATAAAGCTGAACATTTTTCTGAAGCCTAGGAAGATATTTGTACAGATTTCTATTTCATTAACTCTTCCCTTTCTCCTTCTCCTCTTACCTCACATTTTGGGGAAATTCAGATATCAAGGGGTGACCATTTACTACAGTCCTGACTGGACGGTGGTGAATTTCCTGACCTACAAATATACCCTTTTAAGTAGAGGAATATATATAAGGAATTTTTTAATTATTATTTTGGGGAGATTCCTAAAAGTATTAAAACATCAGGGTGGGGGATAAAAGAAAAAGTAAAGGAACTACAGCGTTTATTTTTCAATGAGATTTCTATGTAAAATATATTTTTTTCTGATGTTCTCTCATCATGAACTGTGAATTTACAACACTAGGCAAATCCAGCACAGTGGAGATTAATGTATATCCCTTATATGGCCTAGCATCTGAGAGCTCTAATATGCTACTTGCTCTATAAACTCAAAACAAATAAATAGTTACATCTTTTCTATTTCAAGACCCTACACACTGTGAACTCAGCAAGAGACAAACAGCAAGCATTCACAAAAAGAACAACAAGCAAATAGGTCAGCACAGCAGTGCAGAGCAGCCTTAACACCACACAGCTGTTTGTAAGCAAAATGGGAAGCAAAGAAAGGAGAAGTATTTGAAGGCAGAAAATAGGTGGTGTGATAAAGACTCCTCACAAATGCAGTATTAAATAGCAGAAATGGAAGAAGATACTTGCTTTGGATTAAGGGGGTTAAAAAGGACAGAGGAAACTTAACTTCTGTTTTGGTAGGGAGAGGGGATGAGAAGGAGGGGGAACATAAGGCAGATGATGAAGTAGAGCAAGACACTGAGGGTAGATAATAATGAAAAAAAGAGACTGCAGTTAAAAGGAAATTTGCATAATGTGCCATACCTCCATCTAGTGTAGGTTAGCATAATTTATTTTGAGTCAGTATAGTTAAGCTGATATACAGAAAACAAGGAAATAAAATTTATTTCCTGCATAGAAATAACTTCTATTCTTGTATAATTTTTTAAAGATAGATTTTGAGTCTTAAACTATCCTACCAAATTAATGCTCTTAATACAAAGAATAATCCCAAATAACAAAAAGAACTGACAAAAAAAAAATCTCTTGCAGTATTTAAAAAAAAAAAACTATATCTATAATAAGATAAGGAAAAGAGAGATTTAGTAGGAATTTATTTGTGGCCTCCTCCACAATATAGCTAATACATGTGCAGTACAAAGATTATTGTTTAAACTGACTGTAAAAGCCTTTTAATTAAAGGAGAATAATATGGTAATTCCATATAGCATTGACAATGTCAAAATAATTTGAAGAGATCAACAGAGCATAAATTCCACTAAGTCAATTCATGTCTAGCAATCAACAGGTCTGCATGATATAAGAAAAGACAAATAATTTTAACAATAAATGATGAAGAACAAGAATATAAACCAAGATACTATTATTTAAAAGCAATAGATTAAAATGAAAGGAGATGTTTGCCTGCTTGATTGTTGTTCATTTCCATCAAAGTTTACAGCCAAGTTTTAATCTATCAAACATACATTTTTGACTAGTAATCAGAAATAAAGACAGACAAAGCAGTAGGACTGAGCAGTACTCCAGGTATCTAGGACTGAGATTTGAATTTTCAAATGTATAGACTGCTTGAATCAGTATTTAGACACAGTATATTTATAAAGTGATACCACAGTATTGATTATGTGATACATGAAAATGTAGTCCAACATTTAATTCATATCTGTAATCTTCTGCCTTTTTTTCAGACTCCAGTATCAAGCTCCTTAACAAATCTTCTGCACAACACTTAACATTTCCAGGTGGGCTCTTTTGTATGGATTGTACCCTTGGATGACATTTTTTCACACTCTTCCCTTTAAGTATACTTACCGTATTGCCTGTCTATTATATCTTATATCTTCATCCCCAGGAACCGCTGAAGCCAGTACACACTTTCTGAAGGCAGTTTGCCCATTAAGATCTGAAAGCTAGTTTGTCTCATTGTATCAGATGCAATTGACAATTGGGTTTTCACAGTACAGTTGGTAGTATTGCCTAGTTCAGTACAACATAAATTATCTAAAATGCTTTAGGGATATGTGAAACAAACAAACAAACAAAAATTCTGAATGAAGGAAGACTCATTGCAAAAGGTGTATTGCTGAACAAGGTGGGCTTTAACACAGCTGCTATTGTTCTGATGAACTGAACTCAAACAAAAACAAGTGGAGTAAACAAAGCAGAATCCACTGATTTCCTTGACCCTCCCAGTTCTGAAAGACTGAACCAAGATTTTTTCTTCCTTGCCAAAAAGGCACCTGTCATTCTTCAGCCATTAACTGCAGCTTCTAGTTTACAAATACAGCACAGCTCAAATAGCAATACATTGCTTTTTTAGAACACTGAAAGTAAGATCCAAGATAAGCAGTACAGAAGTCTCTTCTGTATTTTACATATCTAAAAATATTAACTTCCTTTTATTTAAAAGACTATTTCATTATTTTTAAATACTATTTTCATTTGTTCCAATGAAAAGCTGCTTACCCGCCAGTTTCTGACTCATCACTACTTGCCACCAATCCAATTTCCTTTGCAAATAATAACTTAAGGTCAGTCTCTTTTGTTCCTTTGTGTGATAGTCCATTTTTCTATAATATTCATAAAAATAGAAACTCTACTATCTGCTATAGAGAACGAGACCAAAACAGTTATCCAATGAATAAGAAGTTGATTTTTAAAGAACTATTATAACTGTAAAAATTAATACCTCCATGTCCACAAGTATCTATCTAAATTCATCTTTTGGGGGCTTTATTTCTGTGAGATAATTCATATCTTGTATCAAGAGGCCATGCAGATCCATCAGTTAACCAAATACTTCACTTCTGGGTGCTAAAAGACTGTGATATGGAGGGAAAAAAAAAAAGTTGTCAGTCAAGTAACAACCTCCCTGCATAGATAACAGAAGTCAGAGGACATATTAAAAAAAACTTATATCTGATTTGTGACCAAAATAATTTATCATTCCAACTCCAGCTGTTTCAGGCAGAATTGTAAGCTTCCTGGTCCTTCCAAAATGCAAGATTTTTTCAAAATGTCGAGAATAAAATGGCAGGTGGAAAGGAAAGTGCTGCATCAGATCACTGGAAAAAAAGTACTGCAACTGCATAAATGCTTTTCTGAACTTTCAAATGATTCCTATGTTTTTAAAAAAGAAATAAAGATCTTCCAGTCCTTAGAGTTTTATAGTGTAAGATCTTTCTCATGCATTTGTGCATGGCCCCTGCAGTTTAAGGCATGTTAGAGGGAGCTGGGCTATATTTCTGTCTCACACATACTATTACAGTATATTTAGTAAAAAAAGGCTGAAGGCTGTTCATTCCCAGCTCATTTCATGTCAAAATGGTTAATTCCCATTGAGATCAAGAGCGATCAATTAAGTTCCATGCGTTTAGAGTTTGTACAAGGTAACTGTGTGTTGTGGTTTTGTTTAGTGAGGGGGGCCTAAGGTGGTAGCTTCTGTAGGAAACTGCTAGAAGTCGCTCCCCTTTGTTCAGTGGACTCAGCCCAGTCTAGGGTGGACCTGCTACTGGCCAAGGCCGAGCCAATTGGGAGCAGAATGTCCCGTGATAACGCCTCTGCGATAACGTATTTAAGAAGGGGAAAACAGAAAAAAAAAGGAGAAGAGAAGTTGTGAAGAAGCTGAGTGCGGGCAGAGGCACAGAGAGGGAGGCGCAGGCCTCATGGGCCTTGCAGGCCTCACCCTCTGGCCTCTTGCCAGGCAGCCGACTGGGCCCAACTCAGCCTGGCCTGGCTGCAAGAAGTGGAGAGGAGATGAGATGTGAAGAGAACCTGAGAGGCTTCTGCCATCCTGTTGTGAAGAACTTTTCTTGTGAGAGAAACAGCTGCAGACGCCAAGGTCAGTGAAGGAGGGGGAGGAGTAATGCGGCTCCTGACCAAGATTCCCCTGCAGCCTGTGGTGACGACCATGGTGGAGAAGGTTGTGCCCCTGCAGCCCATGGAGGTCCACGGAGGAGCAGAGATCCACTTGGAGCCCGTGAAGGACCCCACACCTGGGGAGGTGGATGCCTGAAGGCGGTTGTGGCCCGTGGAGGGCTCGCTGGGGCAGCTGTTCTGGAGAGACTGCACTCCGTGGAAGAGATGACCCACGCCAGAGCAGTTTAATGAAGGACTGTGGCGTATGGGTGGGACCCCACGATGGAGCAGGGGAGGAATGTGAGGAGTTCTTCCCCCGGCCCTGAAGCAGCAGCGTAAAACAATGCCTGATGAACTGACCGCAACCCCCATTCCCTCTTCCCCCCTGTGCCGCTCTGGTGGGGGGAAGGTGGTAGAGAGAATGTTAAGCTTGGGAAGAGGGAGGGGTGGAGGAGGTTTATCTTGTTTCTCTGTCTCATTATCCTGCTAGTTTTAGTAATAAATGAATAGTTTTCCCCAAGTCGAGTCTGGTTTTGCCCGTGATGGTAACTTTAAGGATTTCTCCCTGTCCTTATCTCAAACCTTGAGACATTTTTTCTTATATTATCTCTCCCTATTCTCTCGGAGTGTGGGGGGAGTGAGAGAGAGACTGCGTAGTCTGGTCTCGATCGGGGCTGAACTACAACACTGTGTTAATGTGTAAAATGATATACAACATCCTAGATCATCAGGGTAAGACATATTAGACTCAGAAACTTTTCAGTGAACCAACAGAAAGCGAAGAGGGATTTATCCTTTCCTGAAATTAGGAGGTTACAGTTAGCCTTTCATGTACAAGAAATTATACTGAGCCCGAAAAAGAGATGTTTGCATCTCTAAGTAAACCCACCCATTAATTTGGAGTTATGGTCAGCCTTGTCTTAGAGATTACATTTTGGGGGCAAAGGATTAAAACTATCTGGAGATTGGTAGACCAAAGGAAAAACTGGCTGCAAGAAGTAAAATGTTACACCAAGAAAAGTATACTCTGATGAAGGATACTCAAAGGGGAGTTTCATTTAATAGGATGCAACCAAAGGCATAACAATTGCACAATCTGCTTCTCTGCCTGCCATTATGTTAGAAGATCACAGTTAGCTGTGGGAAGGAAGTCTTCTTGGTTTATAATTTAAGTACATTTTTCTTTCAGTTCTTTGCCTGTCTGTTATCAAATGTCAATGTACTATGTTGTCAGTTTACACTGTTATTAATTCTCCTATTTGGGCATTTTTTTTACCCTAGCTGGAGCTTAAATTATCTAATGTGACTAGACAACCACAAGGTATTCCTTGCCTTGTCTGGCAAAGGTGGGATAAGGAAACACTAAGCAAGATGAAATTATTTTTATACCCTTCATACAGTTTGGAGTTTAAATGAAAGTGGAATTTAATACTGAATAAGTTATAGGAGGCATAACAGACACTTCAGGCAAAATAATTTAGAAACACTTCCACTTAAAAGAGGAAGTTTCAATGAAACATTTCCACACCATTAACTGCAGGTTGTGCACATATTATGTAAAGAATCCATGATGAAGAAATACTTGCTATAATAACACTGCGTATTCCAGATTGCAGCTAGGAAGCACTGACAGACTGTTGGACTCTTGAAACTGAACATGCTTCAAAGCTGCGTTTCAAATTCGTAAAGCTGAATTTAAGAGGTTTTTGAGGCAGCAGAAATTACTTTGCAGTAAAACTAATAGTGCATGCCCATTTTGTACACAAGGGAGGGAAGAATGCAGCACAGCAGAGCTGAAATGACTCATAGCCCAAAAAGCAAGACTATAGAAGATACCTTCTGTTAATGAGTCTCTCCTGAGAGAGGGGAAAGCTATCATTTGTGAGGTAGACAGGATTTTCCCCAAGAATAGGAATAAGTTAGCATGCCTTGTATCCTGTTTTGAAATTTGCATGAGTTCAAAATTGTATAAAAGTATAAACAACTGTCAAATGTTTTGAACTTATCATAGAGTTTTTTGAAAGTGCTGTGTTGACACCAATGAAAGAGAAGCAGAGCCTCTAATAGCTTCGAAATGGCCGTGTCAAGCATTTTAACAATGTCTGTAGATCAGTGCTTGTCAAATTAAATTGCAGTCAATTCAAAGAATAAACCCTACTGCACAAAGTGATACCTTGAGCTAATTATAACCTAGTGCAATACACTTCTAAACTTGTGTGAGACATTGTTCACTCTTTAAACTGGGGAAAATAAAATTTAAAAAAGCCTTCTAAACCTTATGTGACTGTATCATCCTTTTTGAGTGACTGATCCATTTTGCCAACAACACCTAGAAGCACATTTAAGAAAGGATACGAGCAGCACTGATGCAAAGGGGAAGTGAGGCATTATTTTCTTCATGCGTTCCCTCAGTAACTGGAATAATAAAGCGTGTGTGAAGGGGAGATACAGAGTCGGAATAAAAGAGCAAAACACAGGCAGTTCAGGATGTAGTCTTCCTTTTAGGACACTTAGAGTGTTATATTTCTAGATGATATTTACAATATTGTTTGTCTTAACTATTTAGGCTATTACAGCACACATTCTCATCTAAAATGGATCCACACTGGCCCATAAAGATGCCAGCTGTGACCAGAAACAAAACTGAGAGCATTCTCACAAATTCTCTTCACCCCACCACTCAATCGCTGCTGCTGCTGACTGATCTAGGTATTAAAAAGAATCCATACGGTAGAAAATTGCAATTAACTCTTACTCAAAAGCCAAGAAATCCACAAAAATCAATAATAATTTTATCTGCTGCACACTTATCATTGATTATATTACATATAGTGACAATTCATAGTAGAATTAATTGTCCAGAATAAAAATTGAACCAAAGAGTCCCTTAACCCTAAAATGTAATGATTGGTAACTCCCACTACTCTTTACACTTGCTTGACTCTCCTACTGCTTACAGTTACTGCTTATGAAGTGTAGTAAAGGTAAGTTGCTAGGAATTTTTTACAACTGTTCTGTATAAATACACTGTTTTGAGTTCTGTTTCTTAACAAGAATCTAACAAAAACAGAAGAACAACATTTTTACTGAAGAGAAGTTAACAAATCCTAGTTTAATGCGGAGGCTGGGATCAGTATGGGAATACTGATTTAATGTTTATTCCAGAAAAAAAACCCCACTGAAGATATAAAAATAAGCAATCAGAAAGCCAAGTCTTTGTTGAGCAAGAACTCTTGTGGATAGTCTCCAAGCCGTTAAACATCCATTTCAGAAACAAAGAAAACTGTTGTCTTTTTAACAACATTCAAATCTGCCCAGAGCTCATGGTCAGTTAGAAAATTACACAGCAGAATTTCCAATATGTTTTTTTTTTGTTTCTAAAGTTTGATGAATCACAGAAATCTAGTAGAAATATTTTACTGCCCTCCAGTGAATCATTATTACCTTTCATCTGCTAAGTCCAGATCACTGCAAAACCACCTGACACACACACCTGTGCCAGATGAATGCCAGCTCACCAGTTCCAATTTTGTAGTATTTAATCATAGAATCATAGAATGGTTAGAGTTGGAAGGGACCTTCAAAGGTCATCTAGTCCAACCCCCCTGCAAGGAGCAGGGACATCCCTTGCTCAGAGCCTCATCCAGCGTGGCCTTGAATGTTTCCAGGGATGGGGCATCCACCACCTCTCTGGGCAACCTGAGGGCAAGTGTTTTTCATCCTTACATAGGTATACAAAACTGATACAGAGGTCCACTGAAGCCCATGCACTTCAGCACCCGTGTCAGAAGTGGATAATTTTTTCCCTACTGTCTTTTTCAGATTCAGAGTATTTCTATTATGTTTTCCTTTATTTATTCTATACCACATAATGGGAAGGTTACATGGAAGACCTTTTACTAGACCTTTCATTTATTGCTCAACAATGAACTGTGCTGATTTTATTATTTCCCAGAAAAACTTAAAAGGCACTACCTGTACAACTATTGCATGCTGAGAAACTTTCTGGTTGTATAGATATACCTAGGATTTCCTGTTGCTCTTCTCATTTTGTTCACAGAGATAGCAACTTCATCCAAAGTCTTGTGACTTTTACCTGCCAGCCACAAAACTTACATAATTATTTGTCACATTTTAATGACAATTTGAGACTTCTGTTAATTACTCTGACTTGCTTCTGACACTGTTGATGTGCTCTTTATTCTTATCCTAGTCGCCATTTTTAAGGAACAAATTGCTAGAAGTTTACTATAATAATTATTTTTGTTATGATTTTAATGGTGCTCAAAACATCAAGACAATTAAAATGTTAATAGCAGTGCACATTCAGTCCTTAAATTTTCTGTATCTTGTAGCCTATCAGCTAATGGTTGCTTCTTAGTTAATGGCTGTACAGTTAAGTTGATTATTAACTCCTTCCTAGCTGCATCTTGCCAAGATCTTAATTAAGATTATTCAGTACAAGGATATTATAGTGTAGCCCTCTGAATCTCAACTTCACAGACAGTGATAAGCAAAATATGTGGTGCATATATAATTTTTATCATCCTTTGAAATATTTTTCAGCTACTGCTCCAGACATCGTTCTTTGGATGTTCATGTGTTAACTGCTCAGAGACACATGCATTTTTACTCTTGCTTTTCAAATGTTTATTAAGGGCAGTTAATTAATAAAGTAAAGACTTCACTCAAGAAAGCATAGTCATTCACCTCTCTTCAAAGCAGAATATGTACGCCATTTGTCTTTCTTGAAGAAATATCCTCATTCAACATTTTTCTACTGGAAGGGTTGCTTTGGGAGAAATGAATAGCAGGGGAGAGAGATTTACTTTCCAGAGATACTCATTCATCCTATCTATCCTACTCCCTTTTTTTTTTAACAGAAAACCTGATTATCTTTTGGGGTTTTTTTTGGTTTGTTTGTTTGTTTGGGTTGGGGTTTTTTTTGAGAAAACCTCAAAGATTAAGTTCTGACTTCATTGTAAGTGGTAAGGGTGAGAAAAATACAGGTCATTTTAAGATCTGGGATGCTTAATGTAATCTTTCTGTGATGAAAATAAACTAGGAATGGTTGGTTTTTTCATAAATATATTTGCCTGTTCTGAAATTCTAACAAAGGCCTTATAGGCCCTGGGAGGCAGCAGCAATGTATTACATAGGACTGTTTCATGAGGGAGACTGACAAATAATCTAGTCCCAGCTGATGGAGAAAAAAATAATCAAGGGCAAGAGACATGAACTTCCTTGATATACCACAGTGCAGGGAGTTTCTGGTTTTGCCTGCCATGAATCTGGTTTTTGCTTTTCAAAGCATCGTTAGCTTATATATCACTTTTGCCCTCTGGTCTTTGTAGTGTGGCCTTGTTTACTCAGTTTTCTTTATGGATATAAATTAATAGTATATCACCTATGCGCATATTTCAATCGCCATATTTCTTCATCCATTTCAATATAATCCAAAACGAAATGGCTAAGATCTTATGTCTTGAGTCTCTAGGCTGATCTGTGCATAGTTAAAAATCAAATTCAGATGCAACCTTAAAATATTCCCAGTCAGGAGTTTCAAATAATAGGTAAAAAGAAACAACAGTGTCAGGATAAGGACCTGAATGACAGGTTTGTTTATAGACCAGATGCATAAAATTTTGGAATTAAAAACTGTGTTTGATATACTTAAATCTTTCATTTCAGAATTCTGTAGAAGGATTTTAACTTCAGTTTCTCTTGATTAGGTCTGCACTTTCTCATAAAAGGGCAGCCAACTAAATTATTAATAAAGACTCCCTTGAGTTACATCTGCAGTACCATGCACGCTTCTGACGGATGCAACCAGGTGACTACTATACTACTGAGTGATCAAAAGAGACGGGCAGCCCATCACACTATCTGTAATCTAGCAGAACATAGCATGAGAGAGGATGTAACTACGTTTTGAAACACATCAGAGACAGGAAAGAAATCTTCCTTGTGCTGAGAATTATGCAAACCCAGAACACTGCTTCGGGAGCTTATAGTATATACCTGCTGCTAGGTTATTTGTAAGGCCAACCAAAGTCCAGCTGTCCAGGTAACTAAACCTCTTGCTTTTTCTTGACTGAGCTGGCACCTCTACGTTAGACTCCGGGGTAGAGACACCTTCTTTGGAGGCATGCCATTAGCAGTACAGAGAGAATTACTGTTTTTATGCTCTGGAGAGATATTACACATTTCCTCAGATGCCTAGCATCCAACAGCAGTTAGTTAACATGCACTAATGGTACTTCACAGAGCAATTATTAAATTACTTTGTTCTACTGTAATGACCAATGATTAAACTTTCATAACACTGACATTACACACTTTATGTATCAGGCTCCTATACTTATTAAATTATTGGGAGGGTGGGGAGGGATCTTAACAGAAGCGAATTTGTGCAATTATCTTTCAAGGTCAAAATCTGTCTCCTACCATGAAAGTAGGTAAACTACATGAAAATTAGTTAAGAAGTTTAATCTTTGCATTGTCTACATTGTCTAAAAGCAAAGGTTGCACAGTTTACTAAAATGCCTGCATGCCACCCAAAGAAAAAGACACACACAACTGGTTCATCAGGGGCTGAGATACAGTATAGGAATAGTGAGCTTGAAAATAAAAATACCGATTTAAGCTGGCATTGTAAAGAGACTGGAAATTATCACATCTCTGTAATAACATACATGGAGTATGGTAGCATGCTACATACACACAGAGCATATTAGGTACAAACTGATGTGCATAATATACCAATCTGGAGGAAACCATTGGAAGGAAATTCTCAGACAGGAAGTACTGCCTGGTATCAACAGTACTGCTGAGAGATGTAATATCTAACAAATAACCCTAAAGATGAAACACATTTAGTTCAGCAAATTGTTTTGAAGCTTTAGATAACAAATGTACTCACAAATGCCATTTTTGCTATATCTAAGGGCAGGGCTTATGTGAAATCCCTTGGAGTAAAGGGGAGTATAGCATGTAAAAATCCAGAGATCATATTCTCCTGTTCCTTCATCCATGTGCATTGTTTTGGTCATTGCAACGCTGACTACGCCTTTGCAGAATTTACATTACATATCTGCTTATGGCATAACTTCATGGAGAATCTTTTATTGGAAATTAGTTTGTGCATTAGTAATAGGACCATGTGATAACCATTGTTTTGCTGAAATCATGTTTTGAACTAAAAAGCTCATGATTGCTCATAAAATCCCTGTTGTTTAAATTTTTGAAAAAATAGCTGAATGTCTCTTTAAGGATTTTATTGTTCCATATTGTTCCTTCTCCTTGCCAACAGCTGGTGTTACCATGTCCTTCAATTCTATTGCCATAGACATTCCATTATCACCACTACAAGGAAAAGCAGAAGAAATAGCTAGCCAACTCAAAATCTTATTAGATTGTTGATTTCTGGAAGGCTTGAGAACTTTATTAAGTAACTTGCAAGCACAATATGCCGTGGGAGTTTTAGCCTGTTAGCCACTTACCAGAGAAACAAGCAGGATGATACTGTAAAATTACAACATGGAATGAAATGAGTAAGAGTTCTTTGAAAAAAAAAAAGGTAACCAAAAAGAGCATAAAAGTCAAGCTCTGAAATGAATAGGAATTTTCCTGATTTTCAGGTTCTGGATTGGGCAAACAGGAGGTGAGCTGTCAGGAGCCCTATAGAGATAGAGGACTGGAAAATAAGCACAGTATGAAATAAGCCAGATAGCTGAAGTATAACTATGAACAGTACAATTAATCCACATAATATGTCATCACAGTGCAACATCTCTAGAATGCTCTTATAAACTATGGAGTTACTGACTCTGCATGTTCATTAGTGTGTATATGAACAAGTTTAAAATAACGACACAGTTAAATAGATTTTGTCCTTAATAGTGATTCACTCTGTAGCTGGAAGACTGAGCATGGCATATTCATGGCATTTTTGAAATGGCAGGATGAT
Source organism: Tetrax tetrax (assembly GCA_009806455.1). Taxonomy (NCBI): domain Eukaryota; kingdom Metazoa; phylum Chordata; class Aves; order Otidiformes; family Otididae; genus Tetrax; species Tetrax tetrax. The sequence goes on from WHYT01000017.1 coordinate 48,896, forward strand.
TTTTGCTGCATTAAACAATTTGACATATTTCCACAAGCCCAAGCATTTCTTATACAGCATAGTAACATAAATATGTGACCAAAAAAAAAAAAAAAAAAAACCATTGCAGAGTGCAAAACCAAGCAAAATAACTTCAAGATGGTGGTGGAAAGGAAAATAGGCCTCAATTGTAAGGAGCCTCACGGTACTCTAAAGGATTTTAAACCAGGAAAAAATATCCTCTATGTCCTCATTCAACTGTGTTATAGGCTTTTGACTTCTCTATTTGAAAGCCTCCTTGTTGCATCTCTTTTTTAATAAAATGAATTATTTTCTCCATCATTTTCTTGTAAGGCCATGACCCTCTAATCCCTTCTTTGTTTCCCTGTGCCTCTTCCAGGATATTTCTTGACATTTCCATCTTTAATATCAGCATAAATAAAAAAGATTCAGGGTGTGGTAATTACAGTTTGAAGTACTCTCCAGGAGAAGCATCAAAGAGTTTGCTGAAAAAAGAAATGTACTTTTTTCTAAAATCCCTGAAGCTCTACTGAATTTTTCATGGTGAGATGGTGTGGTTAGTTTCGCGCTGACACTCTTATTCCATCTAGATATGCAGGTGACCAAGTAAAGGTACAAGGATGAGTTATAAGTTTCAGATTTTAACATATTTGGTATTTTTAAATGCAGCTTGAACAAGGGAATTCTGGGATAATCTCCACAATGCGGCACATTCTTCTCAGCCAAATCAAAGAACTAGTTATATTCTCTATTCCTGCTACCCCAGTGTTAAAAATCCAACTTTTATCACTGTCAAGATCTTCAAACACCAGATGCCTTAAAATGACTGACTGTGCACAGGGGAGAACAGTGGATATAGTTTACCTTGACTATAGTAAAGTTTTCAACACAATCTCCTAGTAGTCCAACTGAGGTGACATGTTCTGTTCAGATGGTCTACAGAGTGGACGGTACCACTGACTGGACCACTAAGCTCAAAGAATGACAGACAGTGGTTCAAAGTCTGGTTATAAATAGTATTCTTCAGAGGTCAACAGTACTTGACAATATTTTATATCTTCATCAGTGGCCTGGACAACAGGAGACTTCGAACCTCAGCAAGCTTGTGGATGACACCAAATTGAGGTGAGTGGTTCATATGCTGGAGGGTTTTGGCTGCCATTCAGAGGGATCCCAATAAACTGGAAAAATGTGCTAGCATGAAGCTCATGAAGTCATAGAATCATAGAGTGGTTAGGGTTGGAAGGGACCCTCAGGGTCATCTAGTCCAAACCCCCTGCAAGGAGCAGGGACATCTTCAACTAGATCAGGTTGCTCAGTCTGACAAATGTAAATGTAAACTTCTGCACCTGTGATGGAATCAATTTATGATTTGGTACAGGCTGTAGATTGGTTGGGTGGGTAGCAGCTATACAGAAGACAATCTGCAGAGTCCTAGGCTGAATATGGGTCAGCAATGTGCCCTTGCAAGTGTTTAACTAAATACTGGACTGTATTAGCAAAAGCATAGTCAGTAGTTTGATGGAGGGTTACTATTTTCCTTTACTTGGCATTTATGAGGGTGTACTACTCTGTGATGGGTTAAAAACTGGCTGGATGGCCAAGCCCAGAGAGTTGTGTTGAACGGGGTTAAATCCACTTAGTGGCCAGTCACAAGCGCTGTTCCCCAGGGCTCAGTTCTGGGACCAGTCATTTTCATCAATGATCTGGATGAGGGGATTGAGTGCTCCCTCAGTAAGTTTGCAGATGACACCAAATTGGGCAGGAATGTCGATCTGCTTGAGGGTAGGAAAGCCCTAGAGAGGGATCTGGACAGGCTGGAGTGATGGGCAGAGATCAACTGTATGAGGTTCAACAAGGCCAAGAGCCAGGTCCTACACTTCGGTCTCAACAACCCCATGCAACGCTACAGGCTTGGGGAAGAGTGGCTGGAAAGCTACCTGGCGGAAAGGGACTTAGGGGTCCTGGTTGACAGCTGGCTGAACATGAGCCAGCAGTGTGTCCAGGTGGCCAAGAAGGCCAACAGCATCCTGGCTTGAGTGTGGCCGGCAGGAGTAGAGAAGTGATCGTGCCCCTGAACTCGGCACTGGTGAGGCCACACCTCGAATACTGTGTGCAGTTTTCCATTCCTCAGTACAAGAAGGATGTTGAGTTGCTGGAGCGCATCCAGAGAAGGGCAACAAAGCTGGTGAAGGGTCTGGAGCACAAGTCTTATGAGGAGTGGCTGAAGGAACTGGGATCGTCTAGTCTAGAGAAGAGGAGGCTGAGGGGAGACCTCATTGCTCGCTTCAACTACCTGAAAGGAGTTGTAGCGAGCTGAGTGTTGGTCCCTTCTCCAAAGCAACTAGTCATAGGACACGAGGAAATGGCCTCAAGTTGTGGCAGGGGAGGCTTAGGTTGGATATTAGGAAAAATTTCTTTACTGAAAGAGTGATCAGGCACTGGAACAGGCTGCCCAAGGAAGTGGTGGAGTCACCATTCCTGGAGGTGTTAAAAAAATGTGTAGATGTGGCCCTGTAGGACACAGTTTAGTAGGCATGGTGGTGTTAGATTGATGGTTGGACTTAGAGGTCTTTTCCAACCTTAAAGCTTCTATGATTCTATGACTCTATGTATCTGGAACCCTTTATCCAATTTCAGGTCTCCTAGCACATTAACAAATTGCAGAGTCCAGTGGAGTGCAACTAAAATGGTTAGGGCATGGAGCATATGGTAGTTGAACAGTGACAAAGAGAATTAAGTGGTTTTGTTTAGCCTGGAGAAGGCTGAGGGAGAGATCTAATTGCAGCCTCCAACTACCTAAAGAGTGGTTACAGAGAAGACAGAAGCAGATGTTTCTCAGAGGTGTACAGTGAAAGCACCAGAAGTAAAAGTCAGAAGTTGCAGCGGGGGAAATTCTGCTTGGAAATAAGAAAAAAAAAAGTAATACTGAGAGAGGTGCAATACTGGAACAAGTTGCTCAGAGAGGCTATGGAAACTTCATCCTTGGAGATTTTCAAACCCCCATTGGACAAGCAGCCCTGAGCAAAATATTTTAACTTTGCAGTTGTTCGTGTGTTGAGTTGTAGTTTGGACTATGTGATCTCCAGAGATCCCTTCCAACCCAAATGTTTCTAATATCCTACTGTTATCTTGTAATATCTTGTTATCTTGTCCATCATTTCATTTCATAGATCCTGTTCCTTCTGGTAGCAGGCCCAATGGACTTCTCTATGCTAGGCCAGACTAACTATTCCTTAAACCATAAAAGTTACAATTGTTTACTGTCCCTTTGGCCCCAGTGAGAGCCCCTGTCTGCTGCTAAAATATACAGCTGGTGAGTTCAGTGCACCTGAATATATGGTTTGCATACCATAACTGAGATAATCAATCAGGAAATTAAAGAAACTAGTAGAGTCATGATGCTTACCTGAATGCTTAATCTATTGAGGAAGAGGGATCAGTTAAAATGAGTTGCTAGGCAACTCCACTATCCTTTCAGCTGGACAACAGGAAGAAGAAACCTTTAGAAGAGGAAGAGCCTTCCCCTTCCAATCCCTGCCATTTCTTCTTCTGCCTTTTCCACTTGCAACTTGGTCCAACAGATCTTTCACCTCAGGAGACACAGTGGGAAAATGCTGTGAGTCTTTTCTTTCAAGGTAGAAGTAGAAAGATGACAGATCTTCAAAGATTTAGCAGCCCATCATCACTAGTCTCCATCTCCAGCAGGCCACATAATAAATGAAAATGAAATAAACTCTAATGAAGCCTCCAGTTTCTTCCGTCTTAGAGCTGGCTGCCCAAAAGATGTTCAGACATCTCTGAGCAAAAAGATATGAGATCCCAGATTTCTGGACTCTCATCTTTACAAGGGCCATTACACTGATCTGAGTAGTTCATTTGTTTTCCTTGTCATCTAAAGGCATGTATAAAGGAGGTTATCATTACAAAAGGGAGTCACTCATCTCCTAAATTATGTTCTGATCATTTAATCCAATGTTAACTTAATGCTTGCAAAAGGGGTTAAGACTTCAGATTTTTTTCTCCTTCCATAAATGTTGTTACCCAGGTAGTCTAGACAAGAAAGTTAATTGTCCAGGAAGGTGGTTAGATTGGTCTAATACACTGGTTTTTCAAGTGTGAAAATGAGCTAGTCTCCAGGGAATATATTTAAACCTCATGATTTCAAACTCTGAGAGAGTTATACTTCCTGAAGAAAGCATATAAACAGTTCTTTAGAAATAAAGTAGCAACATGATAAGCAACCCCATTTGCACAATAGGTGACTAGTATGATTAAAGAGCAAGCAATATTGATATTTATATATAATAATAATTCTTTGGGAAGTGTGTAAAAGATCTGATAAAGTCATTTTACAGAGACCAGGTTCTCTTCCAATCTCTGCTCATACATACTCTTTGGCTTCCTTTTTATTATGAAGAAAATTTTGTTTCCATATCTGAAAGCAAAATTGTGTTTGGAAAATTCAAGACAGACCTTTTAGTTCAAACAGTTGCTGCAGGCTTAACAGTTGAAAAACTTCTCTAGTACTCTCTAGGTGGAAATCTGTTTTACAAGGAAATGTTTATTTCCATATATACAAGTGAACTAAACTAAACTAAAATAGCAATAACATTCAATGACTGTACACATTCTTGATGATGTTTTAAGCAAGAAACTGGTGAAAAACTGTCAGGGATGAAAACTTGACACAGAAAATAGCTATGATCAAACAATGAAGTACCAAATAGTTAATGACAGCATTAACAGTAGTTTGAGTTGCAAAGCTATATATCTGTTCTTAAGGTAAATTACAAAATCTTTGTGACAATACTACATATTTCAAAAATCTAAGAAAATACATTTTGAACAGATATTTAAAAATAAGAACAAGACTAAACATTCATGTCTTTTTTTTAGGCAATTCTGTGTATTAGACAATCTCTGTCAAGATTGAATTTGGGAATTTAGTGGCCCAAAGACTATATCCTGTACCTTCTCAGATACTTTTAGCTCCAACTGGCTCTCTAGTAACATGTGGGTCTACTATGAGTCCTATGCTGTATTTGTCAGATGCATCTGTATGGACCAGAACCCCTGCCACACTTGGTGCTATGGTGCAATGGGCTGCTATTCAAGCACTCAAACAAGTTCCCAGGTGTGTAGCACAAAACAAACTTTGGAGAAAAAAGTTTGGATTTTTTAGTCTAAATAAAAGGATAAAACCAATTTTTTTTCCCGTGAAATCTTATGACTGTGTCCTACAAAAGCTATACATGTAAGTTTATTTCAACTACAGAACAATTATGTACACATATAAAATCTTTCCTATACTAGAGAATTTGTGAAATTGAGAGTGAAGGAAAATTATTTATATTTGCCTTCTTTGCATATTCCAGATGGGATACTGAAACTAAATTAACAGTTTTATATGTGATTCTAGCCAGATTATTATTATTTTTTTGTTTTGGCCATTGCAATATTGGTCTGGTACTAAATATTTGATGCAGAAGAAGGAGGTTCCCACTGCTTTTCATGCACCATTCTCTAGGCTTACAGAATACCTGTAATGTTTTCAGTCACTGGTTGCAGGATTCTTACATCAGTATTAATGTTGCATAACTCAGACAGTGTACTTCATAAAGAAGAATAAAGAGAAAAGCATCTGGATTGATACTCCTACCACTAGGCTTTGCCAGTGATTGCACAACTTAGGCTCTCTACAACCACTAGAAATGGTTCTGTGTTCAAATCCAGACTTGCATTAAGAATTTGTTCTTGTGTGTCAGTTTTATACCCACTATTAAGCTAGTTTGAAAAAGCATATTTGTTGTGTTATTCCAGACTTAATTGGGAATGGCAATTGTCCAATATGAGTTGTAACAGGAATTTCTACAAAAAGTTTGCATCTTTAAGATGTAATCTGAAACTAGAGGAGTTCTGCACTGAGTTTTGCTAAACTAATTCAGCTTTTTCCTCTTGTGGGCTTTCCTCTTTTGCTTATTTTTAATTCTGTTTAACAATTACAATTCTGAAATCTTGTTAAAAAAGAAAAGTGCTACAAGATCTGTTACATTTAATTTCTGAAGGAGAAAACAAGCTTCTTCATTATCTTCCTCTTTTAGGGCTTGAATACTTCCCGAGTTACTTAAAGACATTTATGAAAACAGTACATGTATGAACAAAATCTTTATGAATGAATCATACATTTTTCTTATTTTTGTATGCGAAAGTGATTTAATAGAGGCATCTAGCTACCTGATTTGTCCCTCCCTCAGAGCTGTTAAGTGCCTGCTGCCTAAACAACCCTCACAACCAACCAGTCTCATCCTTTCAATTTTCTCTGCTGTTCTTCAAATATTTTCACCTAAAAGAAGTAGGGTTTCATCACCATCATGATACTCAAGAGGGAAGAATGGAGGGCTCCAAATCAGGCCTGCAGGCTGGCTGGAAGGCAGATAGCTGTATGCCTGAAACCGTGCAGAAAAAAAAGAACTGTATCTGCAGCCTGGAGAGCTCTCCCTGCTGTGCCAGGGCTTCTTAGACATCCCAGAAGACAGTAATGTGACATTTCTATCATCAGCTGTAAGCTGTCTGCACACAAGGCATGGTAAAGGTGAATCTCTAGCCTTAGCTTCACATTTTACAGATTTTATTGGTTTGGTTTAGTCATAATCTTAAATATTGCATATTTGAATTTAATAGAACTTGCTCACAATTCTATTTAAAGAATTCCTTTAATATAATGTTGGGTTATTAAGTTAATAGACTGCTTCCTCACAGCTAGTGCCAATTGTTGAAAAAGGACTGGCTGAAGCCCAAGGGCCTCTCGCATGTGATGTGCAGTTGATTGTGCGAATCAGTATAGCAGTGAGAGACAAGAAGGCAAGTGTTAGTGAGAGATAACATATGCTTTGTGAGTGTTGTCAGAAAGAGAGCGAAGCCCTGTGCTTCCAACATGTGGTCTGTGCTATCATGCATTAACACAAGCCTTGATATATCTTACAGTGATTAAAAAGCATGTAAATAAAAAAGTATCTATTTATTAGTGGATAATTTGCTAATGAAAAGCCAAGGAACTAAAACTTCTTTGGGAAGTAGGAGAAACTGAGAAACATTTATGCTTTGCATTTTTATATCATGTGTGTATATTGTTTTCTACACGCTTCAAATTTTAATGCTGCTGCATTTATGGCTTTGGAATGAATAAAGCACTATGCATTAACACCCAGATGTTAAAAATTCTACTTTCAAGCTACAATACAGAATAAATATTATATTCTACCTAATTAATTTTTAAGTTATTTTTAAATAGTTAGCATAATAGGCACTGAGTTATTTTTAAGTGAGCTTGGATGAGAAAAAAAACCCAGTCTTTTTCTATCCAAATATTTCTCCTTCAGCCTTCTGTTGCTCAAGAAATGCAAATTTTGAAGATGAGCAACTGCAACTGTCCCTAACTTTCATCTACTTACATAAGCATGCTTTTACTCTGAAGATAAAGGTTTGGTAAAGATGATGAAAAGTCAAGACATTATTCTAATGTTCGTGTATTTATTTATGGCAACTCAGTTAAGCATTGGTGTAATCCTTTCCTATATGTAAATTAATATATTTTACATACTTCACACATATGGAAGCAAGATTGCCCACAGAAAGCATCAGTTTTTTCTCTACCTTTAAACGTCAAGTCCCAGTATGTTTTCACAAAAGCACTGTCATATTTTTAATATTCTCAGAGAGTAAGGTATGTGAGAGATCATGCAATGAGGATGTGTACAGGGACACATTAAATCCCTGGGCCAAGTTCAACAGCTTAGCATGAGTTGATCAAAACCAGGAGTGAGTGACAAAGTCCCAAAGACAAATCACAAATACATTCTTTGTGAACTACTGCAATCATTGGAACATGAAATATAACAGGAAAGAAAAAAAAACATGGTTGTAAAGTCAAGTCATAAGCCAGCAGTGTTGCAAAAGTATGATGAAGAGTACGTGAACTAAATTTCTGTCCTGCAATACATCACATTGTCTAGCCACACCATTCCCATGACATTTCGGGTTTATTTTAGACCTGTCTGAAAAAGCAGCTTACCTCACAGACTTGAGCTAAAATTGCAATTGTCCACATCAGAGAACATATATTCCACCAAATCCTAAATTAAAGCAAGTTATAGCATGTCACCATTTCAAACTATTTTCATCTAAACTTGTTTTACCAATAAGTTACTGGGAAATTACATCTATGATGAACATCTACATGATGTATACGCATTCATTAGTCTGACAGCTGGTTCAGAGAACAAAGAGCAAATGTATATTGGCCTATTTTCTACTGGCAATATATTAACAAAGCCAAACAGCTGTGGTTGTTTATAACACTAGAATATGCAAATTAACTTTCCTCATGCCTACAAATGCACTTAATATTTTACACAATGCCTAGAACATGCATTTTTAAAACTCCATACCTGGTGCTCAATGCTAAACTTCAGTAATACATACTGAAGCCTTAGGTTTCCCAAGTGAGGGAAGCAGCACTGCTTTTTATGCTTTCTAGGTACATGCAAATAAAAATTTTCCTTCATAAGAACCAACTAAACCCACTGCACTTCTTCCTTGATTTGCACGTTTGGTGATACAGTCACTTCCTCACACAGAAATTTGTTATGAGGAGGAAACACAGGTGACTCAGGTTCTAGGTGAGCTGCTGCTTCATCGTGCTCAAGCTGCTGTTTTTCTCAATTACGGCCTAGCACAGCAGTTCTAACTTACAACTCCTTGTCCTGCCTTTTCAGTCTTGAAATCGCAGAGGCATTGAAGAGCCTCACATTTTATTAGGATTCACACTTTTTATGCTGTTGTGAATCTGGTCCTAAACACTGCATAACAGCTCAGAAGTATCATAAAAATCAGATCTCCCTCACTCCTTTATCATCATAACTCAACGGGAGCATAGAAAAATCTAGTTGGCATTGGAGCTATCAATCCTGAGAGGCTGTCTGACATAAGGTGATGTCTTCTTCATGTTTTGATGCAATCAGGCTTGAAAACATGCCTTTACCTAAAGTTCACCCTGGAAACATAAATCTGTTTTATGGAATCTGGGTGTACAAAGTTTCAGAGGTTACAGTTTGATCATCAGATGGGTTTCTTATTCTAAAGGGTAGAACAGTTTATAGAAATAGTGCATTTAATCATTCTAACCACTGCTCAAGACCTTAATGGTAATGTATTTCGTAGGTGTATTTACATGTGTACACTGAACCACAAATTTAGTTGAAAATTCAGTTATTTTACATATAGTATTGTGTTAGGAATTCTCTTACTTACAGAACATCCAAACAATGAGGGAATTTCTAGGCAACTGTTTTATTTTTATTATGATTTTTAAAAAGTAATCAAAGATCTCCAAAGCAATCATATATGCCCAAGAATATCTATATCACAATTAGTTTTTCTCTGTTCAAGTAGTTATTTGTAATGCGCCATCACAGATAGTTCACAGTATTACTTATAGCACCTAATATGATGCAGTAATTAGTAAATTTGAAATAAATAATTTTCCTCTCCCTCCAGAAAAATTCAAAATGAGATAGCCAAGTTATTCCATTGACACAGGATCTTTTCCTTTGGTAAACCATGTAGTATATCCCATAACTCCTACTTAGATTTAAGTTGACAAAAATATCATCTGTCCAAGTTGCATTTAATTGTTTTCTTGGAATCTTTAACAGGTCTGAATCTGCACCATTTTGTTCATTGTATAACATTTTTACATGCAAGCAGTGGATACATAATTGTGTATATAATATCATATTACATAAATATTATAAATATTATTTTTGAAGCAGCTATACAACATGCACACAATGAAAAGAAAAAGCAGGAGTCTCTAGGAAGTATGGAAGTCTCCAATGATTTTTTTATAGCATTCAGATCCCAAAGTTCTTCCAGTTTCATCTGTACTGAAGAGTTCTTAAAGCAACAAATTCAAATGAATGTGCTTTAGCCTGCTATCCTTAGAGCCATACATAGTATTAACTTTCACATTGTTAAATCTCACTGCAGTGATTGCTTTTGATCCTTTCTCCTTGTTAGTTCTAATAGCACCACTTTTTCTTTCCTTCTTTCTTTTATTCCCTAAAAGGGAGCTTAAGACCTCTCTGATCTATAATTGCACAATGTTCAGAACAACTGCATTTGTTTTACACAGGTAAAGTTACAACGACCTCTGTGACTGTGATATAATGGGATCATCTTCCTAGGTAAAAATTTGTGGTGAATGTGATGGGTGAAGATACAGAGAATATTTTTTTCCTTACAAAATTATATAGGTGCAGAACAACTCCCCACAGAGAGTTTCTAAAAGAACCATGAAAAGCAAAATAATGTGCGCTACTGAAATTGTTTGAAAATAAGAAAGCATATAGATCAGCTGAAAGGTATATTGAAAATGGATGAAGAAATACTGTAGAGGAAGAGCAATCTACATCTCTACTCCTTCTCTTATAAGTCAGCTTTTTTAATATCCTAGGGATTTTAGAAAAGAAGACAAGCCCAAAGGTCTAATAGATTAACTCCACTGTGACTTAAATGATGCAGAAAACAGACAACAAAGAAAATAAAACAGATTTATGCTAGGCTACTTCAATGGATAGCTTCTGAACAGCTCATGTTATAGCCTTCTCCTCCTCAGTATCTGGCAAGTAATTTAAATTGAGAAGTACAGTAATAAGGTTTTTCTCCCACACATCAATTATTATTAAACAGAAACAATTCTGTGGGAGAAAGCATGGGTAAATAAGTCACAATGTACTTATATTTACTGTTAGATGTAGGTGTTTTGGCAATGCATTCATATAACAGCCTATGAAGTCTATTGCTGTGTAACTAAAAAACTCAAAGCTTCTAGAAAGATGAGAAAAGAGTTATCATCGTCATCGCCATTTTAGACATTTATATATGTCAGTCCTTGAAACTCCTCTAAGACTTAAGTAATCAGCAGCTTCATTTTAGAGACACTGAATAAGATAAACAGTGTGACCTTGGCAAAGCAGAAGCCCTATACGTGGCACTGCCTGTAAATGGATCTCAACATCACCTACAACTTCAGTCTATCATAATCTTAGTCACTGGATTTACGTTTTCTCTCCTACTAAACTTACTTCTTTCTTACCCAAAGGCAAATTCAAAATATCCACGTCAGCATATAGGCAAGATATTACTCTCTCTTAGCGCTGAGAAGTTGTGACTATGCCTATACTAGGAAAAAAAAAATTGCCAGGGGCTATTCTCTTGCATTGAGGCCACTGCACAGAAAAGCTGGCGTCTACTCAACTGAAATATCGTACTCTTCAAAATACTTTGGTGGCATTCAGACTGCTTGTTGTGAGTGCTAGGTGGCCTGTGCCTATGACTAATGCTAATGATTAAACAGTATGGGCAATCACATGCCCTGACCTAGCCTCCTTTACCTTGTTGATATTGATGCTACCTGTGACACACATCCAGGCAGATGTGCACAGCAGAGCCTAGTGACCACTCACCATTAATATTGTTAACAATACACTGTGTTTTGACAGATAATTGATTCTACTTAGGCCTATAGGGTTGCATAATTACTTCAGCAGATCAAATTATATTAGACTTGGTTGACTCAACCTGCTACAAGTGACATTGTTAAAAAAAAAAGCAAAACAAAACAAAAAGATAAAAAGGCAACGGAACAAACATAAGCAGCTTTCAAGTGCTTATTAATATGTTAGCCATGTAGATTGTAATTGAGGAAAACTACTTGCTGTCCTTGTGGCAGAGATGAATTATTAATTCTGTATATATGCAGCTCAGCCACTACAAGGAGTAAAATCACTTGATAATGTCAGAGCAAACTTGCTTCAAATACCTGAAGAATACAGGTGCCTTTTTAACTCCATGTATCCTGGATAATTTAACTGTGCCAACATATACTCATGGTATTTTTACCTCCTCATGATGTTGGAATTGTTATCGTCCAGGATTAGTCAGTCAGTCACTGGGAACACATTTGGCTGTTTCCTGTTTCCTAAACAGAACACCAGTAACTCTTTCCCCTAAGCAAGACACCTGTAAACACCAGTCACGAATAAGATTGTTCGATTTTATAGAAGTTAATGGAACACAGCTAAGTTTTTTTCTAGATATTTGCAATTTTACAGAATATATTTCCTCTTTAAAAAATCTTAAAAGGATTTTTACAAGTGGTATTTTTGGGCTCACTTAGGTAAACCATAGGTTTTCACACTTGACATACATGTAATATATTCAATGCCAAATGGTGGCTAATATTGAATGCTTACGAGCAATATAGAAGAACCTTGTGTTGAACAGCAACCGAAAGGAGAAATTATTCCAACAGCTTCTTTTCTTTCATTTAATACCACATTTCCACTCATTCAATAGATTTTAAAAAAAAAGTGCTGAGCTCTTAGTTTCAGTGCTATCTTGGGACAGTAAGCTCCGTAAATCTCCTATGTTGGGTGATTAGTTCTTTTCTTCAGCTTTAAAATGCATTGCCTTTCAATTTCCATGACTATTTCCTTGTTTTTATGTGATAAGTAGCAAATAGGAGGCACTATTTATCTTGTCAGCATAGTCCATTATTTTGCATCTTATTTGCCTTATACTTGTCTTCTGTCTCAAAATATGATAACTCTTCAGTTCAATCTCTCTTCCCACAAAGCTATCTCTGTGTCATTTACCATTCTGGCACCTTCCATGAAATCCACTCTGCTTCTGCTAGGTCTTTCTTGATTCAGTCTCTTTTCATCTTTAATTTACATGATAATATAAGAAATTATTTATGCAAAAGCATTATAAGACCTTAGTTAACACCTAGGTGAAAGGCCTGTATTTATCTTGAATCTGGCATTCTACAGGAACAATCACACCATTCCTTCCTAATTATATTATCTTGTACATTCAACTTATTCAAGACAGTTAACAGATGTAATAAACTCATGTTACTGTATTAAATCACTGCCCATCAGCAAGTTAATATCCCATGCAGTATCAATCCCTCACTGGCAAACTAAAAGCAAAATGAACAGCTTCATTTCTAGATAATTATGTTCTTTCTAGCCATGTTTATGCTACGGCCCTCCAATATAATAACTGCAACTGCATTATTTTGCCAAAGCATGGCAACAGTTTTAGTCCAGACTGTAACTGAACACATACTAAGACATGAGATCTAAATCAGCCCCGTCTGTTATGATATTCAGAACCTGAGCTCATATTCAGCTTTTGCCCTGGACCCTCCCACTGAAGTGGACATGCCCACATTCTTGTTTCCAAGTCAAGGGAGAAATTTAATAACATACTCTTCATCTCCCAGAGTTTTCATCATTGTTTTTCCTATTCTTCCAAAAATTACAGACCCATAGTCATTTACAAGGGCAGGTGTCTGTTTAAGCAGGCCAGATGCTAGATTTATTTTTTCCCCTCAAATAAAGGCATCCGTGTGCCAGCTAAATATAAGACTCATTTGGCAGCTTCATCGAACAACCCACATCAGGTCAGCTGGAGTTTAACCTCAGGTATATTTTTGAAACAACTATATTCAACACCATAGAGCATTGTGCTGTAGATAATACAGATTAAAACAGCTAAAAGCTAAGTTGGTACATTATATTGAGATGCTACGCATATCTACAGGAACTATTACTTTTTAAGTATATTCTTCCTTCACCATTTTACTTCTTCTTCAACTAACCTGGCCTAATAGAGGATTAGCCAGTTTTGGTTAAATCTGAGAGTTTATCATTGTAATTGCCATTTCAGCTGGGAAAGGAATAATGCATCAGTTTCACCAAAGCATTCAAAATACTAATCAAGATGAAGCATTTCAAAGTCAACTTTTGTATTTTTGAAGAAGTTTATTTTCACAATTTGTAGTGTAAGTAATATGAAAACTAAAGCTGAAATACTATTTTTAAAATTGACATTACTCCTGTTTCCAGGGAAGATTTTAAGCCTGTATACACACACACACACACATATGAGTGCAGACTCATGTAAATATTTCATTCTAATTCAGTGTTTTAATAATTTTTTTTTTATGTGGAATTTTTGAATCATAGAATTGTTAGGGTTGGAAGGGACCTTCAAAGGTCATCTAGTCCAACCCCCCTGCAAGGAGCAGGGACATCTTCAACTAGATCAGGTTGCTCAGAGCCTCATCCAACCTGGCCTTGAACATTTCCAGGGATGGGGCATCAACCAACTCTCTGGGCAACCTGAGCCAGTGTTCTACCACCCTCATTGTAAAATATTTTTTTCCTAATGTCTAATCTGAATCTACCTCCCTCTATTTTAAAACCATTACCCCTTGTCCTGTCACAATAGGCCCTACTGAAGAGTTTCTCCCTGTCTTTCCTGTAGGCCCCATTGAGATGCTGGAAGGCTGCTATAAGGTCTCCCTGGAGCCTTCTCTTCTCCAGGCTGAACAGCCTCAGTGCTCTCAGCCTGTCAACACATTTTCATTACTCATGCAAATTTATTGAAACTAAATATTGTATTTACACTATGCAAGTTAGCTCAATTTTTATTATATGGGAATTTCTTACAGTAACAGTACTGATACACTCTCCTATTCTGCTTAAGAATCCATATGATCACAAAAGAAAACTTTCAAAGGCTGTACAGCATTCACAGCGACTTCTGTGAATACTTATAAACTCATGTATCTGGTCACCTTTATGTAAGAAAACTTACCATTGAAAGCATGTTAATTATTTTAGATAAATCCTCAACAAATACTTGCAAATACAAGTTAAGCTGCTCTTTATTATTAAGCTTTGGCTTTTACACTGCAAAACACTTATAAAAAGGACATGGACACATTTCCACATTGACAACGTGAAAGGTGGACAGCTGTTGCATCTCAGTAAAGCAAAAGGATGTGAATAGAGACATATTTCTTGTTAGGTTTTTCAATTACTGAGTAAATCAATATGGAGAATCTTCTAAGTATGCAGATATTATTAACTAAAACCACGTAAGGAATCTGTACAATGAATGTTTCAACCACTTTTTCTCTATACACTCATATCTACATTTTTTAAAAATAGTCATAACTTTGTTTATACTGTGCAGTAAAATGTAAAGCACATTTTCACTTCGCTGGTCTTCTTCAGCTGCAAATATTGTTCCTTGTCATCATCGTCAAATGACAAATTATAAACCAGTAATACTGGAGTTCATTAAATTGACTGCCATGTATATAAACGCATTTTTTGTTGTAGGCTTCCACAGAAGATTCCTCGCTGGTATAGAGCAAGTTCTACTTTTAGGTGTATTTTATGTTCTGGATAACTTGGTCTCAGCCAGTTTGAGAGGGGGAATGGAAACCTCTCTTCACTTGCAGAGTTACAGGCCATCTACCAAATCTGCACAATTTCCTCCAATTAGACTGGTTCTGAGTGTCTGACTGGCAAGTATTCATTCCCCAAGAAATGTATCATATGCCAAAAACTGGACAGGAATTAGTCAACATGGCTTCATGGCCAATACTTAGTAACTGTCTTCCAAAACATGCAAAGTTCAACTTGGGCACCTATATCAACTCTGCTTAGTATTGCTCCTAGTAGAGTGTCTATCTGCCTGCCCTTCCTACATCCATCAGCAGAGCTTACATTGTGAGTATATATTACCTCGGCTTTAGATCTCTATAATTAGTTTTTTTTCTTTATTCTCTTCTCCCTCCCCTTGTATATATTCTTTTTTTCACCCTGGAAACCACAAAGAATGTGATGTTTACCTAACTCTTTCTACCACAAACAGTCCTTTGAAATAAATTCTGTAATTATGAAGTTGCATCTTTTTTAAGATCATAGGCTTCAGTTAAATGTTTAAAGGCAAGCACAGTATGTTACTGTGTACTCCAGAGCACATCACAAATAGGCTGTGATTTCCACTGAGGCCTGTACATGCTAATGCTATATAATCATAGGCTCTGTCTAGAAAATCAGTTTTTAGACATAATGCAAGCTGTAATTATCACAGATGTGCTCATGACCATGCACATCAAGGCATCTACAAATATAAGTTAAAAAAGCGGCTAAAAGAAGAAAGATGAATGACAGACAAGCAAGAGAGTTCAGTATAAGTTGAGAGCAAATCAAAATTCTCAAGCGTGCTTTCACTAATGCAGAAATAACTAGAGGATTTGTGAAAACCATTTCCTGCCCTAAAAAGAAGAAGAAAATAAAAATTCACTTTAATTAATAGGGGTCATAGTGTATTAAAAACTAGGTTTTGCTAAGTTAAAATGACAGTCTGCAGGAAAAATCACTTAGGGGTTTTGGAAGTGAAATTTGTTCCCTGCACTCTGGCTGCTTGGTACACAGCTGGCCTCTGGGACGGGCCTTTCTGACACTCCACTTGCCAGTGGGTGGGAAGGCAGGGACACGTGGCAGCTTGGCTATCCCACGCAGCTTTAGACAGGACAAAGTTGTTGGAAAGCCAGTAAAGCAGGCTTCCTTTTTTAATTTAAGAGTTTCCCTTCACTGGAAAATTGCTTAACACTAGTAACTTCCACATCCCAGGCCAGAAACATGTTTGGTGAAATTTTGACCCCAGAAAAGGCAAGGAAATTCTGCAGGGATTTCACATCCCTTGCCCATACAACTGCGGTGTTTATACAGCTTATGTTACAGCTACTCTCCTGGTTAGCTGAAAACACTCATGGCTACCTGTTAAAACAAACCAGATGATTACTTTCCATGCAATCAATGCTTTTCAGTTTGCAGTAAAGACTGTCACTATCAAAGACTATTTCAAACGGGTGGGAGAACACTTCTTAAAGACATATATAAAAACTGTATACATAAATCCTATAAAAATAGCTAGCGAGAGGATACTGCTATTTGGCTGATTTCCTATTTGTTATACTAGGCATTTTCAGCATTAGTTTTACACATTATGTAGACAGTTTATCACCATCATTAGGAGACATTTAGCCCATTTTCTGTGATGTGTTTGAAAGATGTCCAATTCCCAAGAGTAGGATGATTAAATGAGGCAAAATTATGCAAAACATTACATTCCAGGATATTTTATAGATCTAAATTGAACCTCTACCTACAAGTTTGACTTCTGATACCTGAGTACCATGCTGCTAAACAACATGTGCTTTTGCTGTCTGCCCCTATTATATTACCTCCTCCTGTTCTGCTAATTAGACATAAATATATTAAAATAAACTGATTTCTTTACATTGTTAACCATGTTTAAAGGAAGAAGATAATTTGTTCAAGATTAATATGCAGTTTTTCTTTCCATTGTAGCAGGTTTTTTTTCAGATGACACAAACTTTTATCTTACTGTAATTTACAACTACGTGTCAAAAGAAGATGTATTCTTGAAAGCTTTCTTTTAATTTCTAAGTGGCAAATAGAAAGATAAGGAGATTGAGATCCTAGTCCTCAGTGCAATATTTGAAGTTATTCCTGTTAGGTTGCACTGGGCATCCCAATTGTCTGTTTTTATCTTAGAATAAAGTTTTTTATCTTATAATAAAGTTGACAGAAGGATGAAGATATCACGTTATTCTATATCTGTACCGGAAATCAAAGAACAGCACATTCTTACCTTCTTTTGTTTCAATAGGCACAACCACAATCTCCCTTATTTTGAGGACCACCTCCACAGTGCCTAGTTGCTGACCTGATTGAAGGGGGCTATATTTTTTATTTACTTTGATCTGTTCATCTTAGCTCTGGCTTGATCAAATATTTTCAGCAATACCCTCCTTCTGCCTGAACATTTTGATTATCGCAGACCTCATCTCCTGAGAGAGAGAATACAAACTCTTCTCCTTTGTTGGTCTATTTGTGCTACACACAATAGGATTTACTGTGACAGGCCAGGCATATCTGTAGTAATCAGCTGGTTTTGCCTTAATGGAAGAAATAGATAATAGTTCTCCAACCAGCTGCCGTAGGACATGTAGCACCTGTTCTAAAATCCCACAGGTTCAGAAAACAGTAGTAAGTACACAGGTATATATTCTATAAACATCCTAATTGTGCATTCAATGGATGTATGCTTGCGTGTGTTAATGTCCATCTATCAGTGAGCTGTTCCAGGGCTTGCTTCCAAATTTCATCCCTACTCAGGCATCACTAAGAGCCTGGGCTATTTCCCTGCAACACTGCACACAGATACCAAGAGCGCTTGTATGCTGCTACAGTACATGATGCACAGAAGACTCAGTGTGGAAGCTGACGGCATAGCTAAAATCAGCATTTCTGCTTTGCCCACAGTATAAGATGACTTGAGTTACAATAGTTTTTGGAGAGGTTTTTTAAAATTTGTTTGGTTTCTTTTGTTTATTTGTTTGTTTTTGGTGGGGAGGTGTTTTTTTAAACTAGAGTTCTGAATAGTCTTCCATCTTTTTTTGTCTGCTTCCAGTATCTAGAGATCAGAGGGGCACATATCTAGGTCATATGCAGGACACCACGAAGTGCTCTCCTCACAAATATAACTAGCATCTCTTAGGGGATATGTAGATTCTCATGGGACGGGAATAATTTGCTGGTGATTACAAGCTGGAAGGAATCCAGGCAAAACATCTTTGGTTTTTCATGGCTTGATCTTTACTATACAGAGTAGAGTGTAATTACATGACTCTGTACACATCAAGTCTAAAGGATTTCAATGGCATAGAAATTATTACTAATACTTTCATATTGTTGGAGATTTTTTCTGTATTTTACACATACTGACAAAAACAAGTCTCCTTAACTCCATTTGAAACAAATAGTTACTACATGCAGCTTAAAGATGAGAAACTGGGACATGTAAGTCACGGTCTCCTATTGTTCTGGGTCACAAAAGGGATTTGGTCTATTTCCTTTTTTTTTTTTTATTGGGTTGATGGGAAGATGACTGCCAAAACAAGTCAAGGAAATCAAAAAGCACAAATATTACTTACTCTTCCCACTAACACTAGGAAAAGCTTACGAGGTACTAATAGCTACTGGTTAATTTACTATAATTTACTGCTGAATCAAATCTGCAATAGTCCTGCTGTCCAGAATATCTTGCCAGCTAACGCAAGTAAAACTGTACAACTCCCAGCAGCAGGTGTTTAATAAAAGATCAGATGATCTCTGTTCTGCCAGGTTCTGGGATGTTGGGCTCTTCAACCTCTGGCCCCAAAGGTATCGCTGCAACAATTTTAATTACTGATAATTTACTGGAGCTCAAGTGAAACAGAGCCACTTGGACTGTTGGTTCAATGAAAATAAAAGACAACCTCATTTACAAAACCAATGTAATGGAGAATTTCTCCTTATGACAAATCCTTCTGCCTAAACTCTACGATTCCAGATCTCTGTCCAAGGGAATTCTAAATGCACTTTCCTGCAGAGATGACTGACCTAGACATTCTGGGTAGCAAAGTTTTAAAATCACCTTTCTTTGTTTTTACATCCATTTCTGCTCATTAATCTTGAAATTGTTACACTTATTAGCTTTTAATTCTTTGCCTGTGGAATAGCCTTCTGTCATTTACTGAGCTATTTCAAAAGCTCAGAGTTGTGGGGCATATTTGTACAGGAATTTGTAAAATTTGGGGTAGTCAAAATTATTAGTGATTTTAGGCCAAACTGAACAAACAGTTTTGTCACCATAAATGGAAAAAAAACCCACCTAAAACTCCATGACATTTCAGTTTCGTACTGATTCAACATTTATAAAAAGTTATTCTGCATATCTTTGCAAAGATGGCTTTACACCGCTAACCTGAAGCGGACAGTGAACCGATGTTTTCTTAACATCTATGAGTCAGGGTATTTTGGAGGATGGGAGTGGAAGGAGGGAGAGGAATGAAAGGCTGATTTTTATTTTTTTTTAGTCTTTCAATTTAAATGACTCAAAATTGGGAAAAATCAATCCCATATCTCCTTGAAGAAATATTTAATGATTTATTTTAAATGCAATGACTTCAGCAGAACAGTTTCTAAGAAAATCATATGTATATACTCTGTAGAAGACTCATTTGTCTCCTAAGATATATTAGGGCAGAGTCTTGAGCTTGTAACTAAAGCAGGCAAAGATAGATGTTAAAAACCTGTTTTCTATATCACACTTGAATATTCAAATTACCAGACAAAGGACATGAAGGCAACACAATCTCTGTCTCTACTATTTTGTGAAAAGACATCCATTCTCAAGAGTATGGTTCAGTTGAACTAAAACTAACAGTAATCAGTTAGTCATATAGCACTAGTTGAAAGTGTTTGCTCTTTAGTGGGGATGATAGACCTGATTTTGATTTTTCTGTAAGTTCACACAAGTCTCAGATTTCCAGGTAAAATTTTTCTATTGAACTATTCCTGATAAACATGTATGTAGGGAATGCTCAGTCCCTGTATCCTCGCCGCTTCTCTTAAAGAAGGAAGCATGATGCAGATGGTAAACAAAGGGTGGGGAGAAACAAAGCAACACATATTCTTGTTGACATGTTTGTGTTGGGAAGTGCTGTCATGCAAAAAATAAATAAAAAATACTGTAAACAAAAGGCTATTTAGAGTTGTTTTATTATTTATACTAACTTTTATAGCATTTGAAACCTAGAGATTTCAAAATGCTCTGGAAAGAGAGGTAAATATCAGCATGGACTAATTTCAGAATGTGGTCCTCTGTGAGGCTCATTCAATGCATAGGGTAAAAATGAAAAGGATAGAAGATGTTGATGATGCCCCATATTATCCCACATGCAATTAAATCATGTCTTTTTGAAAGCTATTACAATAATGTACATCAATAATTTATATAAGGATGGATTTAATTAGATTTCAGCATCTTTTAATAAAGTCTAACAACTAGGAGGATGGAGTAAAAGCCAGTAGAGTGTAACCACAAGCTAATCCCCTGTGAAGCACACAATTTTAGGAGCACTCTACAATTACTGCACAAACTTAATTAAGTTACTAACAAAACTGGTCTCTCTAGCTTGATACTCCATTTTCAAAATACTTTATGTTGTATTATTTAAAGAACTACAGGACTTATGAATAAATTCTCTGTACAGAAGCATTTAGAAAACAGCTGCATTTGCCATTCTGAAAAATTCAGGAAAATATATAAAAGAGATAATCAGATTTTATTTATTTATTTATTCCAGGTATTAATGAAACAGCATTTTATTGATCGATCATGCTGGAGTTCAGATCTTCTAAGGGGGAGGGTAAGGGA